>VSMD01078021.1:0-93680 GCA_008750895.1 Mirza zaza | reverse complement strand
TTATAGTAGAGATGGGGTCTCGCTCTTGCTCAGGCTGGTCTCGAACTCCTGAGCTCAAACGATCCGCCCACCTCGGCCTCCCAGAGAGCTAGGATTACAGGCGTGAGCCACCGCGCCCGGCCTAACTGGTATATCTTTCTAATAAATAATTATATTTCTGTTTTTACTCCCTGACTTCCAATTCAGCCACTATGACATTATCAACCTGGTCTTTCACATATACAAAATGCTATTCAGCTTAAGAATCTCAGTGGCTTACTATAACTTCATAATAACCTCCTTGGAGTGGCTGGGAAGTTTGCACTCCATGATTCAGTTGTGTTAGACAGTTGTGTGAGTTAATATTTGGCTATTTCTCCTTAATGTTGCCTCTAGTACCTAGAACATTTTATTCCTTTTTTTATCCTAGAGATTTCCTATTCTTTCTCTATAACTTGGTAACATCAGAAAACACATCCATCATTTCAGCCTTCAAGTACTACTCTTATTAGCTCTGAAATGAGCCTGCACACTTCTTACTTACTGTCGGTTGTTTGAAGGGAACTATTATGTCTCACGGCTAAGCATGATGCTTACCATACAGGAAGCACTCAGCAAAAGGTAATGATCTACTAGAAAACAGACTTCAAAGTAGGTGCTGTGCATGTCTCATTCTTAGTGAATTCCTTGTATATGTTCAGGAATTGGCATAGACAGCTCCTCATGAATCTTTATTGAGTAAATGCAAGAATGAATAAATGAATAAACTTTATGCCATTTGTTTTATATCTTTTTGGATTCCTATGTTTGGAATCTCTCTGACCAAATATTTTTTTCCAATTTATTTTAAATGTTAATACAAATTAAACATCCTATAAACTAAATAAGACATCCACTTTCAATAGATGTAAGATCCATATGCATACAAAATAATATTAAACATAGTAACAGAAAATTTTATGACTCATAAAAATTATTATATTAGAATTTTTTCTCCCATAATTTTTACATGCTAATCTTTATTATGTATTCCCTTTGTTAGCCATTAGTCATACATATACATAAACAAACAAGGAGTATCTACTTTATTTTAATATATTCTTCTATATGTCTCTGCTTCACATTATTTGAAATAATAGAACAAAACTTAACAGCATTACATACCACAATAGAGAAGTGGAACTCTCTAGAGTTGTATTATCTATACACCACTAGGAGAGTAATTTATGGTTAATTATTAACTTGATTCTTACTTATACAATAATTTAATAATAAAATACAATTTATTTGATACCATATAATTCCATGCTTCTTCCTTCCAGTTTCTATTATCATAATTTTCATGGAATTAAGAAATTAAAAGTAACTAAAATATTAAACAGAGCAAAAGTGATATAGAAAAATGTCCAAAAATAACAACTAATCTGAATACAAACTGAACTATTTGAATTATTCATATCTTTGCAAAAGAAATTGAGTGGTTGGGAGAATCTATAGTAGGCACAGCCTATTGGCCAATTGTCTTCATCATCCTCCTGTGCATTGTCTACAAGCACATGTAACATGAGGCAGACCTGAACTGGACAACTGTTTCAGTTTTATCTATATCTTCTCTCTTTAGAGGGCAACAGATCTCTACCTCTTTCCTTTATGTAGTTGAATGGAGTTCTCATCCCATGAAGGCCCTGAGACCTAGGCTTAAAGCAATCAGTAATTCTTTATTGATAATAATACGAACCTATTAAAAAAGAATAAATTCTAGGACAAGGGTGGGTTTTATCCCAAAAGAGATTATATTTTTTCTACTGTATTAATACTGTGAGCATGGAATCTTGAAGCTAAGGACAAGTGAATTGGGATGGGGATGAGGAGCACTGCCTATACAGGCAAAGCAGAGCTGAGAAATGAAAACGGGCACATTTGTTTGAGGCCTAAATCAAACCGTCATTGAAACCAGAATTATTCATGAATTGTTTGTCGCTTATGTTAGCCAGTAAGTTACTTTTTATGACCTAAGCCAGTTCAAATTGGGTTTTATTCACTTATAGCTGAAAATGTTTTAGCCTTTATCACACCTAATAATAAAGGTTTTTGCTTGTGAAACTTCTATAAGGGATTTTCTTTATTCTATTCTATGTAAGTATTAAACATGTATCTTCACATCTAAAAGGGTTCTTTTACTCAGGATTTATGAAGGCACTGTTGTGGCTACTTTTTTGTCCATCTCTTCTTCCCTTTTGGGAATCCCATATCCATTTCACAGATAAGAAAATTGAGGTTAAGCAATTTACCCATTACCATGTAGCCAATAAGTGATGGAACTAATGTTTTAAGTCAGACTATGTGACTGCAGAGAGCACATCCTCTTAATTGCAATGGAATAGTTGTAATTCAAGTTTACATATAAGTCCTCATGAGTAAGTAGCATAGACTACAGGTGGATACAGTAGAAATATAAGGGAGGTAGAAAATACTATCCATTGAAGCTATTGCAAGGTCGTTTCTATCCTGGAATTACTGACGAGGTAGGGCAGTTTTAGACTGAATCTGAAGGCTCAACTCTGCTTTAAGAGAAATAAGCACCCTGGTTAAAAACAAGACAAAATTTGAATTGCTTTTTCTATCTTAGAACAGAATAAAATATCTAATTCGACTCTTTCTAGTTGAAGTCTAGACCTTCCCACTATTCCTGAACCAAAGAATGGCCTCTCCGAGGCAGACGGATTTTCACAGACTCTCCATCATCCCAGTCTTTAGAGCTAGAGCCAAACTTGTCTTGGAGTGTCACCTGTGGGTATAGATATGAGATGTGGGTTACCACAATATATTCCCAGAATAATGTTTACCAAAGATTGTTTGATAGGAAAAATATTTTGTGAGAAAAGGTCTGGGGAAATCGAGAGATACTGCATTGAATATAATTTAAAAAAAAAATGGAATGTATATTAATAAATTAAAAGTTCTAAGATGTACTTCAGCAATATTTGCTTAGCACATTTTTTCCAAAATGAATTTTTAATATTTTTCTGTGCAAGATTGATTAGTGTTTTATGTTAAGAAATACTGATACTAACGTATTCTCTTCTATATCAAATTTTAAATCATATTATAACATTTTTTTGTTTCTTAAAATTTCTTAATAAAATCACAAGCTTACACTTAAATGAACAAAGAATAAAAGTACAGATATGAAATTGCACTTTATCATTCTTATTGTTTAGTGCTATGAAGTGCATTTGATTGCATTTGACAAAACCTGCAAATTCAAAACTTATAAACTCTAATGTGACAGATGCATACCTATATCAAGTATCTGAATAATATATATGTATATTTGTTTTAAAGGTTACATAGTTGTCTTTCCAAATGCTTAATACAGACGCACACCTAAATATTTATCCTGATATGAAGGTCTCAGAATTGTCTCTCTTTCTGGCAAAATAGCCACGATTCAGAGTTCCAAGTTTTACAAGCAGCAAGATAACTGAATACATATAATTAGAACAGTGTGAAATGTTAAGCTCAATTATACTCCTCAGTGTGAGTTACACCTAGACCTTCCCAGTTTTCATTTTTATGAGCTGCATTCCGTTCAGCAACTGTATCAAAAGAGGATTAAAACCTGAAAGATATTGAGAGTAGAACAGACCTGTGCTAAGGGAGCTCTCTGAACAAGAACACTTAGAAACATTTGGCCCTGATAAAAATCATTGTCAGGTTTTCTAGGAACCTTGAGCCTGGAAGTGATGACAACCTGAGTTTACTTATAATTGAAAAAAAAAAAAGATAAGATCAAAAAAATGAGCTTTTCTATTTGAATGTGTTTTAACGCTGGCCAATGAAAATATACTATCCTATGCCTTGTCTGTCATTGTTTTACATACAAAGAGAGATGTTAAAGATAAGAATCCTGTATTTTCTAATAATTATTGTAAAGCCAAAATAAAGCCAAAACATAGGTATTTTTTTATTAACCTTTTGTAAACATCATTCTAAAAATGCAAATATCTTATAAAATGCTGTGATTAAAATTTTATCTCTCACTTATGGTTATGGGGTCAATTTCAATCCCCAAGGGAGAGTGAGTTCATGCTGCCTCTATTAATAAAATAAAAACTAGATTTTCTAACGTTTAACAGTGAAAGGAAGAATTTCAGAAATAAAGTAGCAGGAACAAGTGGCACTAGCTCTGTCACTCTGAAATTTATCTTCCGTTGATGTCTTTCATTTGTTTTCCCTGTCATTAACAAGCAGTCTGCCTGGGATGCACAACTCACTCTTTTAACTGTCTGCCCCAGCAGTATACAAAAACTTCTTTGTTTAATAGAAGACATTTGAAACTCCCAAAGAACTTTATTAAAGACAATAAAGAAAAAAATAGGCATTTGGCACAAATCACATATCTATAAAATGGTGGGGCTTCCAATATAGAGTTTTAGAACATACCATATCAAGTTCCCTCCTGGGTATATAAATGCCACACCGACTCAACTTATTCTTGCTAAACATTTCTGTGTTAGGCCTGAAATTTTGACATGAATTTACAATATCTTAGTCAGGTTCTTTTCTTCCAAACCCAAGCCCACCTTCATATGTAGAATATTATCCTGACATTTATTAATTAGGAATTATTTCTTGGCTATCTTAATACCTTCATGCTTGTGGATAATAGTATTACTGTTCTCGAAGTTTCTTCTCTCCCTGTGGAAAAAAATATGTTTCACTACCCTTTTGGTGGCAGGCATGGCAATGTGGCCATGTGACTTATGATGGCCCTCCCTATGAGGATAATGCTTAACTTGTTATGGTGATATAAGTTTTGTTCCTGTGACTTGGAAGTAATGAAATATGAAGAGAAAGAATATTTGCCACTTCTGAGCAGGGTCTTTAAATATTATCAATTCTGGAATGACAGGAGACTGGACAAGATGGCTAAATAGAAATATCCAGTGGAAAGTAAAATAAAAGAAATATCCAATGATTGTCCCCCTTCACAAACACAAAATTCAACAACTATTCACACAAGCAAAATCCTTCAGAAGAACCAAAGATTAGTCATCAAGGCAGTACCACAAGAGTTTGCAAGAGTCATAACATTATTGGGCTTGGGGAACCCCAGTGCTGATACTGATGCAGTGACCAGAGACTTAGATAACAATATTCAGTTTCTTTTGAATATCTGGAAAGCCTTCTCAAGTAGGACAGATTCAAACAAGCCTCGGCTGTGAAGATTGAAATAAAAACCTAACCCTTAAATGCCTAGACGTTGGTGAACATCCGAAGCATCAGGAACATCCAGAAAAATATGACCTCACCAAATGAACTAAATAAGGTACCAGTGGTCAGTACCAGGGTGATGAAAATATTTGATGTTTCAGACAAAGAATTCAAAATAGCTATCCTGAAGAAGCTCAATGAAGTTCCAAACAACAAAGAGTAGGAATTCAGAAGCCTATTAGAGGAATTTAACAAATAGATTGAAATAATAAAAGAAATCAGGCAGAAATTATGGAGCTTAAGAAGTCAATTGACAAACTGAGAAATACATCAGAGTTTCTCAATGGCGGAATTGATCAAGCAGAAGAAAGAATTAGCTTGAAGACAGGCTATTTGAAAATAAACAAATAGAAGAGAAAAAGGAGTGAAAAAGAATGAAGCATACCCATAAACTCTAGAAAATAGCCTCAAAAATGAAAATCTAAAAATTATAGGCCTTAAAGAGGAGGTAGAGGGAGAGAGATCAGAGTAGAACCTTTTCTTCAAAGAAATATTAAGAGAGAACTTTCCAAACCTAAGGAAAGATATCAATATTCAGGTATAAGAAGATCATAGAACATCAAGCAGATTTAACCCAAACAAGACTGCCTCGATACATTTAATAATTAAGCTTCCAAAGGTCACACAGACAAAAAGATCCTAAGGGAAGCTAGAAAAAATAAAAATAATATATAAATGAGCTCCAGTACATGTGGCAGCAGACTTTCCAGTGGAAACCTTATAGACCAGGAGAGAGTGGCATAACATATTCAGCATGTTGAAGGAAAAACACCTCAAACCTAAAATGTTATATCCTGCAAAAATATCCTTCAATCATAAATGAAAAATAAAGACTTTCCCAGAAAAACAAAAGCTAAGGGATTTCATTAACATCAGACCTGTCCTACAAGAAATGCTAAAAGGAGTTCTTTACTGTGAAAGAAAAGGAAACGTTAATGAACAAAGAGAAATCATCTGAAAGTATACGACTCACTGGTAACAATACAGAATATTCTATTGCTATAATTGCAATGTAAAAATCACATATATCTTAAGTAAGAAGACTAAAATAAAAACCTATCAAAAATAACTACAACAACTTTTTGAAAGATAAGTAGTGCAAAACGATATGAATGGAAACAAATAAAAGTTAAAAAGCAGGACGGGGATGGAGTTAAAGGGTAGAATTTATTTTAGATTTCTCCTTTCTTTTTCACTTGTTTGCTTATTTGTCAAATGATTAAAATAATTGGTTATAACATGTTTTCTGCAAGCCTCATAGTAAGCTCAATGAAAAAAAAAAAACTTCTACAATAGATATACAAAAATAAATAAATAAAAAGCAAGAAATTAAAAGACACTATCAAAGGAAATCACTTTTATCAAAGGAAGACAGTAAAGAAGTAACAGAAAAAGTGAAGACCACAAACAACCAGAAATCAAATAACAATATGTCAATAGAAGTCCATCCCTATCATTAATATTATTGAATATGAGTGAATGAACTAAACTTTCCAATCAAAAGACACATAGTGGCTTAATGGATTAAAAAAACAAAGAAAAGCCAACTATGTGTTGTCTGCAAGAAATATACTTCACTTATAAAGAAACACATAAACTAAAAATAAAGAGACAAAGGAAATAGATATCCCATGTAAATGGAAAACAAAAGGAGGAGAAGTAGCTATCCTTTTCAGAAAAATATAGCTTTCAGGACAAAAATTGTAAAAAGAGACAAAGAAGGTCATTATATAATGATAAAAGGGTCAATTCAGCAAAAGAATATAATAGTTCTAAATATATATGCACCCAACACCGGAGTACCCATATGGATAAAGCAAATATTATCAGAGTTAAAGAGAAATATAGACACCACTAAAATAATCATTGGAGACCTCAACATTCCACATTCAGCATTAGACAGATCATCTAAAGGGAAAATCAACAAAGAAACATTTCACTTAATCAGCACTCTAGACCAAAGGAAGCTAATAAATATTTACAGAACATTTCATCCAACAGCTACAGAATACACATTCTTTTCCTCAGCTTATGGATCATTCTCAAGGATAGACAATATTTTAGGCCATAAAATAGTCTTAATAAATTAAAAAAAAATAGAAATCAAAGCTAGTATTATCTTTGACCACAAATAGAATAAAACTAGAAATCAATAACAAGAGGAACACTGGGAAATACAAAAACACATTGAAATTAAACAATATGCTCCTAGAGGACCAGTGAGGTAGGAAATTAAGGAGATTAAGAAGGAAATTTAAAAATTTCTCAAAAAAATGAAAATGAAACCACATTTTGAAACTTACAGGATGCAAAAAAAGCAGTAATAACAAGAAAGTTTCTAGGAGAATAAGGAGATTAAGAAGGAAATTTAAAAATTTCTCAAAAAAATGAAAATGAAACCACATTTTGAAACTTACAGGATGCAAAAAAAGCAGTAATAACAAGAAAGTTTCTAGGAGAATAAGGAGATTAAGAAGGAAATTTAAAAATTTCTCAAAAAAATGAAAATGAAACCACATTTTGAAACTTACAGGATGCAAAAAAAGCAGTAATAACAAGAAAGTTTCTAGGAGAATAAGGAGATTAAGAAGGAAATTTAAAAATTTCTCAAAAAAATGAAAATGAAACCACATTTTGAAACTTACAGGATGCAAAAAAAGCAGTAATAACAAGAAAGTTTCTAGCATTAAGTTTTTGCCTACATCAAAAAAGTAGAAAAGCTTCAGATAAACAACCTAACAATGCATCTCAAAGAACTAGAAAAACAAGAGCAAATCACACCCAGAATTAGGAGAAGAAATGATTAAGATCACACACACAAAAAAATGAAATTAAAAAGACACAAAATAACCTCCAAAAGGATCAACAAAACAAAATTTTTTTTTTTGGAAAGATAAACAATATTGATACACCTTTAGACAGACTAATAAAAAAAGAGAGAAGACTCAAATAAATAAAATCAGAGATGAAAAAAGAGATATTGCAAATGATACTACAGAAATCCAAAGAATCATTAGAGACTACTATGAGCAAATATATACTAATAAATAGAAAAATTTAGAAGAAATGGATAAATTCTCAGACATATACAATCTATCTAGATTAAACCAATAATAAATCCAAAATCTGAATAAACCGATAACAAGTAACAAGATAGAATCAGTAATAAAAAGTCTCCCATCAAAGAAAAGGCCAGGATCCAATGGCTTCACTGCTGAATTCTACAAAGTATTGTAAGAAAAATTAAAAACACCTCTACTTGAACTAATCCAAAAAATTGAGGAGGAGAGAAAACTCCCAAACTCCTTTAATAGCCCTGCATTACTCTGATACCAAAACTAGATGAAGACAATAAAAATAAAGAAAACTATAGGTGAATCTTGCTGATGAACATAGATGCAAAAAAATCTCAATAAAATACTAGCAAACTGAACTCAACAACATATTAAAAATATATCATGATCAAGTGGGATTCATCCCAGGGATGCAAGGATGGTTTAACATACACAAATCAATCAATGTGATATATCATATCAACAGAACAGTGGGCAAAAACTCTACAATGATTTCAATTGATGCTGAAAAAGCATTCAACAAAAATCAACATCCTTTTATGGTAGAAACTCTCAAAAAACTGAACATAGAAGGAACTTATCTCAACATGATAAAAGCCATACAAAACAGACAAATAGCTCATATCATACTGAATGGGGAAAAACTGAAAGCCTTTCCTCTAAGATCTGGAACAAGACAAGGATGTCCATTTTTACCACTATTATTCAGCATTGTACTGGATGTTCTAGCTAGAGAAATCAGACAAGAGAAAATAATAAAAGTCACCCAAGTTGGAAAGGAAAAAGTCAAATATCCTTGTTTGCAGATGATATGATCCTATATCTAGAGAAACCTAAAGACTCCAGGCACACGCATGTGCATGCACACACACAAACACATACACACACACAAACTGATAAACAATTCAGTAAAGTTTCAGGATACACAATCAAATTAAGAAAATCAGTAGCATTTCTATACGCCTACAGTAAACAAACTGAAAAGGAAACCAAGAAAGTAATCCCATTTACAATTGCTACAAATAAAATATCTAGGAATAAAATTAATCAAATAAGTGAAAGATCTCCATATTGAAAACTATAAAACATCAATGAAAAAAATGAAAAGGACACAAAACATGGAAAGATATCCCATTGGAAATATCAATATTATTAAAATGGCCATACTACTCAAAGCAATCTACACATTCAGTGCAACCCCTGTCAAAATATCAATGACATCCTTGATAAAAATAGAAAAACTAATCCTAAATAGAAAAACTAATCCTAAATACAGAATTACAAAAGACCCAGAACATTCAAAGTCATCCTGAGCAAAAAGAACAAAACTGGAAGATTCACATTACCTGACTTCAAATAATACTACAGAGCTGTAGTAACCAAAACACATGGTATTTGCATAAAAGCAGACACATATCAATCAACAGAACCAAATAGATAACCCAGAAATGTATCCACATATCTATAGTAAACTTATTTTAGACAAAGTTGCCAAGAACATACAGTTGGGAAAGGACAGTATTTTCAATAAACAATGCTGAGAAAACTGGATATCTATATGCAGAAGAATAAAACTAGATACTTAAATCTTAACTATATACAAAAGTCAAATCAAAATGGATTAAATATTTAAATATAAGACCAGAAACAATGAAATTACTAAAAGTAAACATTGGAGAGATACTCAGGACATTGATCAGGGCAAGAACTTCTTGAGTAATATCCATGAAGCACAGGCAGCCAAATTGGACAAATGGGACCACATCATGCTAAAAAGCTTCTGCACAGCAAAAAAAACAATCAACAAGGTGAAGAGACAACCCACTGAATGGGAGAAAATATTTGCAAACTATCCATCTGACAAGGTGTTAACAACCAGAATATATAAGAACCTCCAACAACTCAATAGGAAAAAATAAAATAATCCTATTAAAAATAGGCAAGGGATCTGAAGAGACATTTCTCAAAAGAAGACATACAAATAGCAAATAGGTATATGAAAAAATGCTAAATATCATTAGAAATCAATCAGGAAAATGCAGTTCAAAACTACAACAAACTCACCCCAGTTAAAATGGCTTTTATCAAAACAACAGGCAACAGAAAATGCTGGAGAAAATGTGGAGAAAGGGGAACCCTTTTACACTGTTGGTTGGAACGTAAAAATGCAATCACTATGGAGAACAATATGGGGGTTCCTCAAAACCTAAAAATAGAACTACCATATGACCCAGTAATTTCACTACTGGGTATTTATCCAAAGGATGGCAATTGTGCATGTCAAAAAGATATCTGAATTCCCATGTTTATTGGAGCAGTATTCACAATAGCCGAGATATGAAATCAACCTAAGAATTCAGTAGTGGATGAATGGTTAAAGAAATTGGTACATATACACAATGGAATAATATATAGCCACAAAAAATGAAATTCTACCATTTGTAACAACATGGATGAAACTGGAGAACATTATGTTAAGTGAAATAATCCAAGTGATGAAGGGAAATCTTGCATATTCTCACCTATATGTGGAGACTAAACACTAAATACAATTGATCTCATGTAGACAGAGTAGAATGATGCTTACCAGAGGCTGGGAAGGTTAGCGAGAAGTGGGGGATAAAGTGGGTATGATTGATGGATGCAAAAATATAGATAGAATAAACGATAATTGATAGTACAACAACATTACTATTATCAACAATTAGGGTATGCATTCATATAAATAAATGAGTGGAATTATAATATTCCTAACATAAAGAAATGATAAATCCCTGAGGTAATGGATATTCCAATTACCTCTATTTGATTAATTCACATTGTATGTCCGTATCCAAACATCACATGTAACCCATATAGGTATACAACTATTATGTACCAACAATAATCAAAAATAAAAAAAGAATTATCAATTCTTTCTATAATTGTTTCTTTCAGTGATAATGTAGATAGGATTGTTTCATAGGTCTTGGTACTATAGTAAAAACCATTCAACTGAATTATGATAGACATATAATATGAGGGATCAAAAAGAAACAAAATTACTTTCTATTGAATTTCAATTTTGGGGATCATTTGTTACCACAAAATAACATATCTTAATCAGACCAATACAATGGTCAAGACCAACAAAAGTGGTTTCCACTCTGGAGGCTATTGGCTTGGACTTATTGTATTTCATATTTTCATTTAAGACGTTTCTGTTCTGTTTCTTCTTCATAATATTGAAACAATGTTAATGCCTTTCTTTTATGCCACATGCAATTGGTATAATAATAAATGAGATAGTACAGTTTAAAATGCTCCTTACACAGTAGCCCCTCCCCCCTTATCCATGAGAGATACGTTCCAAGACCCCCAGTGGAAACCTGAAACCACTATAGTACTGAATCCAATATATACTATTTTTCCTAGGTATGCATACTTAAGATAGAGTTAAATTTATAAGTTATGCATAATAAGACATCAACAGCAGCAAGTAAAGATAAAATAAAACAATTATAACACTATGCTCTAATAAGTGGTCTCTCTCTCTTCTTATCTCTTTCGAAATATATTATTGTATTGTACTCACAGTTCTTGTGATGATATGAGACAACAAAATGCCTGTGTGATGAGATGAAGTGAGGTGAACAAATTAAGCAACATGATTTAGCATTAAGCTTCTGTTGACAATCACCTGCTTCAGGTGATCCTATACCATCCAGTCATGTGGATATTGACAGCTGGAAGTCTGGAACAGACCATGCCGATGATTGACAGACCAGTAGTGTATATAGTGTGGGTATGCCAGACAGAGCAATAATTCACATCCTGAGCCATTCTGAGTAGGACAGAGTGGGAGAGTGTGAGATTTCATCACAATAGTCTAAATGGCACACAATATAGAACTTATGAATTGTTTATTTCTGGGATTTTCCATTTAATACTTTCAGATTGCATTTGATCCTAGGTAACTGAAACTGTGGAAGGGAAACTGAGGGTAGAGGAGACTACTGCACTCCAAAATTCTGAATTAACATAATAATAGCCATATAAATAATCGTGGGTCAAAAAAACCTACTGTTTTTATACAAGATACTACAAGATATGCCATTGATTTCACAATTATATTATTAAAGTTTTGTGTGTAGAAGACAAAATATCCATTGAAGGAACTAACAACTCATTTTGCGAAGTGTCAGTTTAGTGGCAGAACTGAAAAGCTCACTGGCTGCCCTGAACATCCTGGCAAGGCACTGCAGAAATCATCCTGCTTGAACTGGTCAGTCTATTCACACTGAGGTGAGGCTTCCCGCTGATACATCTGATTGCTCTCTGGTAGTTGATGCAGATGTAAAAGGGAATTGATATAGCTTTTTGCTTGCAGTCAAAGCCTGCCTGTGGTTATTGGGCATGCCCAGCTCTGACAGCCGTTTTTAATCTTCTGTACATGATAAGAGAGAGGCAATGACAGCAATAAGGAGATAGTG
Organism: Mirza zaza; assembly: GCA_008750895.1. NCBI lineage: Eukaryota > Metazoa > Chordata > Mammalia > Primates > Cheirogaleidae > Mirza > Mirza zaza. The sequence continues at coordinate 80,878 of VSMD01078021.1, read as the reverse complement.
GTTTCACCACAGGGACTGAATCTAAAACTCAGAAAACCCAGGACAAACATAATTCAAGTTGGTTTTAGTTCCACCACCAAGCCCTATCACCATTATGAATCAGGCTGGTCCTGGCCTTCTAGCACCTTTCAGGACCAATCTTTTTGGTGAATGAAAGGGTCTTCCTTCAGGTTGACATGTCCCACTATGAGAATTTCCACACCCTACTCTTTTTCTAGCCCTGCTCAGTATACTAACTCTTGAAGTCACACATACACACACACACACACACACACACACACACACACACACACCCCTTTTCTTTCTAAATCACTCTTTTCATTTTCAGGATGGAATTGCAAAGCAAATTATTTTAAATATATTTCTGCTTGAGTAATAAATATGAATCACTTACATCCCTTTTATTCATGACAGAGTTATTTAGATAATAGAGTAGAAACAACAAGGAGGTGTTTTAGCAGACATAAGTTGCAATTGCCTTTATGCTTAAATCCTATTGTTTCAATAAAAAATACTTTTATAAAACGTTATATTTAGTCTTCAGAATAATATAATATATATTTTGAATAAATCTTCCAAATTTATTATGTGCTCCATATACACATCGACCAAAATAAAAATTTTAAAAAAACTTTTAACTCTTTAAAAATCATATTTTTTAGAAAATATTCCTATGTACATCAATAATAAGTTAAATTATTGAAGCTGAAGGAAAAATGAGACAAACATGGCTTCTGATTTTACCAGAATAATAATAATACCATATTACTAGAAAATTTCAGTATATCTTATTAGTAATTATAGATCTCCTCTCTTCAAAATTGTATTTCTAATAAAGACAGGGACTTCTGACAATAACTCAGTCTCAACTACAATGCTTTGCTCAAAGTTTATTTATTTATTAAAATTTGTTGATTCCTTTTAAATAAAATCAAAATATTGTTCTCAATAATACTTAATACACTGTACAGAGAAAACCTAATTTAAAGGATAAATGGTATCCAGAGATATTCTAATGTTTGTTATATTTGAAGTAATTCCAATAGTGTAAATCACATCAAAATTTTTCCCATTTTGAAATTTATAAGCAGTTAACATACTTTTGTTTTTTAATTTAGAATATATTATGTCATGCATCATTTTAAATATACTGTTTCTTCTCAGTAATACTTATAAAAACATGAGGAATATATTTTTGTTTAGATGGCTAAGATTTGTAATTATATTAAAGGCTTGAATTCAATTTTTCTAATTAAAGAATAAAAATAAAAAGTAATATCATTTTCTTCAACAATCTACCCCAAAGATAATCATAAAAATATATTAGACAAAAACAGGTGCTCAATTTCAGGCTTTATAAAACTTAACTATAGTGGTATATTAGTTGCCTATAGAGAACAACATGGTTTTCTCAGACCATTAAAAAAAACTAATATTTTTATTTATTATGGAGCAGAATTAAGCAAAACACTGATTTAATTGTCTGATAATCTTTAATCAATCAATTTCTTCATTCAGGTGATTTTTTTTGTGTTGTGTGTGTGTGTGCACACATGTTTAAGCAATGTAGGAACAGATTTCTGAAGAAGCTAATTGAGGAAACTGTAGGTTCTTACCAGCTTTTTTTATTTATGTTTACTTGTCTTAAGGGGGCAGCAAAGGCACGCAAAGCATTTGATAATATTAAATTCATCTGCTGCGTCCCAAACTAAAATTAAATGCAAGCATTTATGTGATAATAGAAGTTAAAGACAATGTGGTGATGTTTTTCATTTCAAGTCTTTATGAAAATAAAGTCTGATGTTTTAGGAGGATGGCATCTTTTTTGGCATTTATTAAAGATGCACAATTTGCCCATTTATAGAAGTATCTGCTATGTGTCACAGTAGATGGACAGGTATAAGGTAGTTGTTGCTACTGTGAACTGTGGCTGCATAAGAATGTTTTCACAAGCATAACCCATCTGCAATTGATTTCTTTAGTCATTACTAAAGCCTTGGGGATGTAATACATTAAAATAAGATGCAAATTTCATGCATGGTTTGGTAAAAGGCACAAGTTTCTGTATTGATATGTTGATTCATAAATGACTTAAATACAACATGGTTGATCTAATACAATTTGATTTCTTAATACTTTTCAGATTTTGCTCAAAGTAGTGTCAAACATGTTCCATGAGTAGACATTAGAAGTTGTAAAGTAATCTACACCCTTTGAAAAATAAAAACCTTACCATTGGAAAATTATTGAATTCTCTTATTGAATCACTGAGTTGTTATTTGTACTAGCCTGTAGCTCTAAAGCTTGCATTATAATATATGGAAATTTAAATGACTGTTGTTAATGGTTCAAATCAATTCAAATATAAAGCATAGAAATGTGTAAAATTGATGAAAATACTCCTAAGAATGTATATTTATATATTTGTTTATGTATATCTGTATATATATATTACAAAGTAATGAGTAATAGCTTAAGTATGATACCAGTACTTAAATCAGATCATACATTTATGCTTATAAATAGTTCTATCAAGCCTCATGATCTGGCTTGTAAACCCTCAGTAGCCTCCACACTATGGATGGAATCAAAGAAATAATAAAAATAAATCAAACACCGAGACTCGAGCAAATTCTGGGCTACATAGTATAAGAATACTTCTAGAAAGTGAAGTGATTCTTGCCTAAAAGTATAATCAGTATTACAACGTTGTATAGTAATTGAAGTTAAAGATCATTACGTCGTCTTTAGGAAAGCTTAAAGTAGATTATAACTCCTGTTTAATAAAGCAATAAATAAATATCCAAGTGCTGTTTATAATAGTTCAAAATTATAAACAATCTAAATTTATAACAATAGAGAAAAAGTTAAATAATCTTTGGTATATCCATGTGTCAGTATATTTTATACTCATTATCAGTTATTTTTCAAAAATTGGTTAAATTAATATTAATATAATAGGTAAAAATGCAGAATATAAAAGATTATGTTTAATGTAATATATATTTTGGTAAAATATTTTACATTTAATAATTCATCATAAATAAAAGTTTTCTTTTATTGGTTGTAAAACATCTGCTCTGAGAATATATACAAATGCTTCAAAGAGCATGACTTGAGCTGAAGTTTCATGAAACTATATCAATAAACAGATCTTAAGAAGCATTGATACATTTTAACTTGTCAAATACATGTTATTCATTCTTTTTGGCTTTCAAAAAATTTCTATTAAATACTCACTATGTACTCTATGCTGTTCTAGGTCATGGGGATATAATACTAAGAAACATAAGCCCTCCAAGAGCCTATAATTATTGATGGAGATCAATATGCAAACATATAATTGTAACAGAGTGGGAAAAGTGCCTTGAAATAGGAATCACAAGGAGCTATAGAATCACATAAATGGAACAAGGAAAATTACATAGAAGAACATGAGAAACAAGTAACCATTGAGAAAATGAGAAAGATTAGGACAAGATACACAGGTAAGAAAGGAGCAGGAGGAAGAAAAGGGAGCTATACTTGTGAAGGTTCCCTGCAGGAGGACATGATGGGAACGGAGAATGGAAAAAGAGTCTACATATCTAGATCAAACAGGATAAGGAGGGAAGGGCAAAAGTAGAAGCCACACAATAGGGCCCTGTAAACCTCGGTAGTACTTTTGGAGTTTGTCCAAAGCCAAACTGGGGACTATAAATATTTAACCAGTAGAATAGCATGATCAGATTTGAAATTCAGATTGGTCACTATGATTACATGATATAAACTGGATGATAGGGAGACATGCACAAAGCAGGGAGCCTCACTGCCCTGTGAAGATATTGTAGCAATTTAGGTCAAAGAAATATGGAACTCTGCATGAGGATATTGACAGTGCAGAAATTTAAAACTGAGGAACCACACTTAACCAAGGAAGAGAGACATTGAATCATCCCTGGGTGAACTGACTAAACTGAGTTTTATTACCTGCAAAGCCAGGAATAGCTCTGGGATTTGGTGACCCCTACAAAGGTCCTCTTACCTTGCTAGATGCTAGCTAAACAGCCTGACAGATTTTTCATCTTCTTTTCTTTTTGAAAATCCAACACTCACTTTTTTTTTAATGCTAGAGAACAGAGGTTAAGTCAGGGATTTTTCTAGCTGGTGTTACCATCACAGGATGATTCAATGAAGCCAGCTGGCCATAGGAGGGCTCCTTTGGACTCTTCCACCTGCTAATAACAGACAGCAGGTGTAGAATTCTTAGGGGAGCATACAAAGAGTGAACTTACTCAAAATGTGCCTGATCACTTGCACATGCAGCTGACAATTATCCCTTCTTCAGCTAGAGCTGATGAATAGTCTCCCTAGCCTGACTGCATACTAATGACAGCAACCTGAGATGAAGATCTTCTGGAGAAAGGCACATATGGCATTAGAACTTCCTGAATTTCAGCTTTGAACTTTGTAAAATGTACTAACTGATCCTGGACTAACTACTTTATAAAAACACAGGGGCCAGAGGCAATCATATATTTTAAATATTACGATAGGTTCATTACATTTTCTAGGCTGCATATTAGCAGTCAGTGTACATTTGATGCGGTGGGAGACCATTTAGCTGGAGATGACTTGATTCATTCTATTATTGCTGTGACATGAAATATTTTCCTACAAAGATGTCTGATGCCTTTTAAATGTGAAAATGGGCTATTAAAATTCAAAGAAATATTATCTCATTTTCCTCCAAATAAAAGATGTAGTGATAATAGGAATAAAGAGTTCTTGATAAAGACAAAAAATTAATAGATAAGTGGATCAATTTTAAAATGTATTTTGCAGTCACTATTGACAGAGTAAATGGTTTCTCATATTTTTTTATTCAGCAATGTATAAGCATTGCTCTCACTTTCTACTGTACATGACTAGTAGCAATAGTGTTACCTCACTTGTTAATCATCCAAACAAAGAAAATGTGACTTAGTGGTCAATGGCAATTACAATAAAATTGCCACATATGGTATATTGAATCTTTTTGTATAGTGGCATTTAGTTGTTTGGGACCATGTACCAAATTAATGGGAATATCAGGTAAATTTAACATCTTTACTGTTTCAGTTGGTCCTAAAGTAGGCAATTATGTTATCTATAAAGTTGGTTTGTCCTTTTTTTCATTATTTATGACAGGCAGTTTTGCACCAGGCATACACTGATCACAATGCAATTGCAACATGTATGGTTAGAGCCTACTCCAAATACAGCCTAAGACATGAAACAGGAATAAGCTGGAAGTTACTCTGAGGCACATTTTTGTATCACACTGAAAGGTGGTTTTACTGTTTTTGTTTTAATTGCAATATAGGTGGAGTAAATATATAGCATTGTCCTTTAAATTCTTAAAATCTCTAAAAATTTCTAATAACTCAACAGCAACATAAATGGTTTTCCTTTTTGGATTGTTTTGTCTCAAAGCTAACCAGACTGTTGAGAGTCTTCAATATTCCAATTTCTGTCTTGTTAAACTCAATTATTTTGCATAATGAACAGCTGCTAAAATTTTTATACTCCTTCTTGGAAGGAGAGGCAGTCTTTTCAATTGCCCCTTCATCAGTGGTTCTCAATTTTGACAGCATATTTAAATTACCTGTAGATATAGAAAAAAGTTACAACTTCCAGGTCCTACCTCTAATGGTTCAAGTTTCATTGATCTGGGTGTGGACCAGAACAGAGGTGTGTTTACAGTTTTTCCAGGTGATTCTGATGCACAGCAAGAGGTTATAACCATAATACTAAATGTGAGTCCCCTTACAAAAGGAAAAGCTGAAAATTAAACTTATATGGTGTTTTATGACCATATTTACAGTAAACTATGGATTTAATTGATAAGAATAAAGAAAAATGTAGGGGCCTGCTGACATTTGGAAACACAAATACAAATTAAGCAAGACGAGCAGTTAGTGAGATACTGTTGAATAAGATCAGTATTTAAAGTCTTATAAATATGAAGTATTCATAAAGTTTCAATTTTGTAACTTAAAAGCAAAACAAAATAAAACAATGGCATTTGGATCACTAAAGAGTCTACTAAAGCAAGCAAGTGAATAGAAATCATTTCCATTCCAGTTCTTGGTGTTTTACATTCTCAGATGCCTAAGAGAAAAGTTCTCTGTTCGAAATTGACAAATAATACTGACATTTGCCCAGTACTTTCTACGGTAAAGCATATTTCACAGATTAACGGTTTTACTTGTCAGAACAATCTTAAGAAGGGTGCTATTATTACTCTAATTCTGCAGAGCATAAACTGAAGTACTGAGAAGTTCAATGATGTGGCCACATGTATGCAGTCACTAAGTGTTAGGAAGTCAATCTGGTCCAGTCTGATTCCAAAGCCCACAATACCAACCCCTGCACCTGTACTGGTATACGAAAATTGATCTAGGTAAGATGCACTATGGTCAATAACCAAAGCCAGGATATCACATGAAGGAGATGGAACTGACTCTGTCTCAATCTTCCTACATACAACCATCTGTAATGATCTTGCTTCATACATAACCCAAAGAGCCTCCCTGGCTGCCTACTTTATGCAGAAGTCAACTGGGGTCCCAGGAAGAAATAAAGAGGTGTGATCAAAGATAGCCATTTAAAGACCCATATCTTTTATTTCTACCCTGTGGAAAGTATAAAATATTCTTTGATGTTTACCTACCTGGACGAAAATATATTTTTCTGTGAGAATTCCTGATATTACAGAATTCAGAATTGTGGTAAAATTTATTCTCAGTTTACATGATTGTTGCTATGGAAGATAAAATACTAGTGACAAATAAAATAATCTATAAACATATAAATGTATATACAAGTAAAACATATATAAATATATAAATTTTTCTATAATTTTATTTATATAAAATAATTTTTCTATTTTTAAACATTATTTTTGTCTTCCAGTTTCTAAGTGAGAAAAATAAGGAGATCTAATTTCTGAATTCTAACTATTTAAAATCAAGAACAGAGATCAAATTCACACACATGTAGGCTATGAATAAAATCTGAGAATATGTAAAACACTCATTACATTCAGAATTTATAGCAAAAGTCATAATATTAATAGAAAAATTAGTAAAAGAAAGCCAGTAAAATCACTTTCTATTTTGTTTTTTCAAAAAGGCAATAAGACAAGTATTCAGGAATAGATATAGTGTAAAACTGTGTTTAAATAAGGATATCTAGTTTGAGTGTTTTGTTAGTCTGAAATAAGTTGAACTTAATAAATGGACAGAAATAAGAAAGACAATATTTTCACCCATAGTCCAAATATAACAGAGATGAGAGACATGGACAGAGAAAGAGACAGAACAAAGAGATGGAGAAACAGAAAGAAAGACAAGAAAACAGAGAGTGAAAGAAAGATAAATGGATAAATGATCTGGAATCTGCCTCTGTGGCTGAATTCCAAATGAACTTCTGAAGACAAAGTAAGAATCACTAGAGGAGGTAAACCAGGTGAGCTTTTGAATTCCAAAACTGGACAAGGTATCAATGATGTCATAATTGCCAACAGTTTTCCAAACTTGCATAAAAGGAGTAAAAGGACCCATGGGAAAACAGCAAGGGAGTGCTTTCACTGAACTTTGAGATTCTTGGATGAAAGGTATAATAACTTTGAATGGAAGTTTGAGTTTCTCAGGATATCAGATGGTGTCATAATGAAGGAAAACTATTTAAAGCAGATGTATGTTCTTCAGGGAGGATATCAGATTCAGTTCCTACGGATGCAGTAAATAAAAACCACTTGCAAAACTTTTGTTTCTTTACTCTAAACTCTTTAATCCATAGCATAAAACGAGGATTACATATTTATAACAAAAAGTAAATTTCTTAAGTTCTTGTAAGGTTGCGTGTTTATTTAATATTTGTTAAATCAACCACAATGATTAAGTTTAGAAAGGGCTCAAGATGGCTGACCAGAGACACCAGCTGCCAGAGCATCTCAGTAAGAAGGATAAGTTTTAGATGAAACAAAAAAATAGACAAATAGAGACTGGGTGTGGATCTGAGGGAAGGGTGCCTGAACTTTAAGGAGACTCCATGGGAAGAAGTTATGGAGCAGAACACGAAGGAACGAGGTATCAGCAAATATCAACCCCTGAGAGGCTTCCAGTGAAAAGGGTAGGTGGAGTGTATTTTTTTTTCTCCCTTCCTCACATCTCTGACAGTTGGTAGATTCCTGAGCTGGTAGAGAGACGTTCTGCTCACACAAGCCCAGAGGCTGCTGCTACCAGTGAGCTGGGAACTTCTTGTGGAAAGTGCATGAGGCTCCCAGCCCCTCCGGGGTGCCCCTATCTCCACAGACCCAAGCTAGGATGGCAGGTGCAATATAACTTCTTTACCCACTGTGCACCTTTGTCTTCCCCAGGGGGCTTCAACTCCTCAGGTTTCATCTTGCTCATCCCCACACAGACATTTCCCAACTCAGGCCCAGACTGCAGGAGCCAAATGGGTCCAGGGGCTCATAGGTGATCTGCATGACTCCAGTGCCTGGACATTGTGGGCAGCAAGCCTCCAGGAGTGAGGGAAAGATAAGACCAGAGTGCTAGCTTTCCTCCATTCAGACTGTTTTTCTCCTCTTCTTCTCCCACACTATGGCTGCCAAGAGAGATAATTGAGCTATCACACTAAGATTTCCACAGAGAAAGGGGCTCAGATCTTTCCTCTTTGTGTCCTGCAGCAGACTAAAGGGTGCTCAGACTGTGAGCTCCCTGCCCACTGTCCCTCCCTGGTGCTGCTTTCCTGCCAACTCACCAGAATGGGGAACGCCCTGAGGAGAAAATACATTGAATCTGCTTGGACATGCTGTGGGCAATATGGGACCAGGGTGCTTCTCTCTGGTGTGGTCAAGGATTGATCTTTGGGAACCCAGGGATAGGCCCACAGCCCAGACTCCATACTCCGAGGTCTCAATCACAGTGCTCAGGGGCACAGAGGGGAGATTTGTGAATTAGTCTCAAGAGGCAAGGGAGCCTGCATGGGCAGATGAGGGTGGGGAGAGTGCAGTGTTGGCCTAGCTGAAGCTTGAAGCATGCTTTCAGGGCACCTCTTCCACCACTGGAGGGCCATGCTCTCTACTCAGACCAGGATCCTGGGCAGGGAACTACCAGGTCTGCAACACAGGAATGGGGGAGCTTAACTGGCTTGAACTCATGCCTGCCAGCGTATGCTGGGGAGAAACTGTGGAGCAGGGGAGGACAAGGCCTGCTCCAGACAGCCAAATTGTGAATCTCAGACAGCCTCACCACCACAAGCAGACTTGCTGATTTGGTGGGGCCACTTCATTCCCTCCCTGGTGGCTTTGCCCAGAAGCTGGGAACAGACATTTGACCTCTGCTGAAACAAATACCTGGCAAGCCTTCATGAAGTTTGAGGACAAGCCCAACCAAACTAGCCACACCCAGCCACACTCCCATACACCCCTCTGCTGTGGCAGAGAATAAGGACTCACCCGAAGTCCCAGGATCCCAGCCACCACCTGGGGCATTCAAGTGTTTCTCTTGAGGGTCTACAGCTGGTTACAGGACCCAAGAAGAGCATTAAAGCATGTTCCTTTCAGCTAGCACCACGTATTGATGGGAAGGTAAATATGCATGCGCTTTACAGCATTTACTGACTTAACTATACAGGGTGAGGTTGATCCCCACCAACAAGCACAACCTACAGTGAATAAATTGGGTATGCAGTTACAATTCACACTGTTAAGAAGACTAAATGGCTGGGGAAGGAGAAAGCATCTCAATGGCCTCCATTCTGTGACAGGAAATCTGCACACTCACATAGCTCATCACACCAACAGCCTACGAACACCTAGAAACTGAGAAAAATCACTGAACAAGGATATTTATAACCAAGGAATCCATTCAAAACCTAGATAACCCACAAGCAAAGCCAAAGGCTCATACCCAACATATGTTACAAACATACCCATATGAGTGAGGTGAGGTGAAAAAGACCTCTCTAAACAAAAGAAAATCCAAAAATAAGAAGTGACAGCTGATCCAGATGAGAAGCCTTCTCAACTGGGACCTTACAAGCCATAAGGGCCTGAGACCCAATCTTCAGTATTCTTAAAAAGAATAATGGCCAATCTAGAATTTTATATCCTGCAAAACTAAGTTTCTTATGTGAGGAAGAAATAAAGACTTTTTCATACAAACAGACACTGAGAGAATTTGTCAAGACCAGACCTGCCCTGCAAGAAATACTTAGATCTACATTATACATAGATCAGCACAATAGAAATTCACCAGTATAAAATCACCCAAAAGCTAAAGTTCAGAACCCATATAAAATGATGGCTCAAAAGGTAAAATAATACAGTAAGATTCTACCAAACAGGATGAAAAGAAATGCATCCCACTTATCAATTCTTTTGATAAATGTGAATGGCTTGCATTTCCCACTCAAGAGACATAGGCTGGTTGAATGGATAAAAACATATAAGCCAACTGTATCCTGTCTCCAGGAAACACATCTAACCCACAAGGATTCATTCATACTCAAGGAGAAGGGAAGGAAAACAATATTCCATGCAAATGAAAATCAAAAGAAAGCAGTCATTTACGTATCAGATAACAAAGACTTCAAATCAACAATGGGACAAACATGGTCATTATATAATGGTAAAGGGAGAAATTCATCAAGAACACACAATAATCTTACATATTTATGTACCTAATATGGGTATATGCAGATTCATAAAGCAAACCCTAATAGATCTATATAAAGTAATTAAGAGCAACATCATAATTGCTGGGGATGTAAACACCACAGTGACAGAACTGGACACATTCTCCAACCAGAAAATAGATAAAGAAAAACTGGACTTAAAGAGGAGTCTAGAGGAAATAGGGCTACCAGAATTTACAAAACATTCTAACCAAAATGTATTGAATATACATTCTTCTTATCAGCACATTGAACGTCCTCTAAGACTGATCATATCTTAGGGCACATAACATGTCTCAAAAAATTCAAAAAGTAGAAATTATATCTTATGTCTTATCACACCACTGTGCAATAAAATTAGAAATCTGCTTCAACAGAAACTTTCAATTCTATACAAAGTCATGGAAATTAAACAACCTACTGCTGAATAATTATTGAGTCAATGAGAAACCAAAGATGGAAATCAAAAGATTCCTTGAACTAAATGATAAAGTATACACAAGTTATCAAAACCTGTGGGATTCAGCAAAAGCAACCCTAAAGAGAAAATTCATAGCCTTAAATGAATGGCTACATCAAAAATACAGAAAGATAACAAATCAACAATCTAATGAATTGTCTCAAGGTACATGGAAAGGAAGAGCAAACTCATTCCAAACCCAGCAGAAGAAAAGAAATAACTGAGGTCAGAGCAAAAGTAAATAAAATTGATAACAAAAAAAATACAGAAGATTAATAAACGAAAAGATGGTTCCTTGAAAAAATAAATATAAATGCTGGACCTCTTGCTATTTTAACAAGAAGTAGAAAAGAAAGGACCCCAATAAACTCAATAATAAATGAGAAAGGAGATATTACAACTAATACTACAGAAATACAAAATATCATCTGTGAATACTATAAAAATCTCTATACATAATCTCGAAACATCGAAGAAGTAGAGAAATTCCTGGAAATACACCACCTCCCAAGGCTCAATCAGGAAGAAAGAGAACTCTTGAATGGATCTATGAGCAATGAAATTGAAGCAGCAATAAGAAATCTTCCAACAAAAAAAATCCAGGGCCAGATGTTTGCACAGCCAGATTTTATCAGACCTACACAGAAGAATTGAAACCCATACTGCAAAAATTATTTCATGACCTTGAGAAGGAAGGAATCCTCCCCACCTTATTTTACAAAGCCATTATCACTTTGATACTGATGCCAGGAAAGGACACAACAAAAAACAAAACTATAGACCAATATTCTTTATGAATACAAATGCAAAAATTCTCAACAAAATTCTGGCAAACTTAATTCAGCAACACATCAGAAAAATAATCAACCATGGCAAGCAGGTTTCATCCCAGGGATATAAGGATGGTTCAACATATGTAAATCCATAAATGAGATTCATCACCTAAACTGAAGCAAACACAAGAATTATATTATCATCTCAATAGATGCAGAAAAATCATTTAACAAAATGCAGTGCTCTTTTATAAGAACCCTTCACAAAATGGGTATAGATGGAACATACCTCAAAATTATAAAAGCCATATATGACAAATGCACAGCCAACATCATACTGAATAGGGTAAAGATGAAAGCACTCCCACTCAGAACTAGAACAAGATAAGGATGCTTACTGTCACCACTTCTGCTGAATATAGTGCTGGATGTTCTAGCCAAAACAACCAAGCAAGAGAAGGAACTAAAGGGCACCCAAATGTGGGAAAAGGAGGTCAAACTATCACTCTTTAATGATGATATGATCTTGTATCTGGAATACCCCAAAGATTCTGCTAAGAGACTCCTGGAATTGATAAATAAATTCAGCAAAGTCCCAGGCTACAAAATCATGTATATAAATCAGTAGCATTCCTATATACCAATAGCAGACAAGCTGAGAACCCAGGTCAAAGACAAACTATTTCTCATAATAGCTACAAAGAAAATAATGTACCTAGGAATATATTTAAGCAGGGAGGTAAAAGATTTCTACAAAGAAAACTATGAGGAAAGAAGTTGGAGAGGATGTAAAAAATAAAGAAAAATATCATGTTCATGTATTGGCAGAATCAACATTGTTAAAATGCCCATACTACCCAATGTGATTTACAGGTTCAGTGCAATCCCCACCAAAATATTAATGTCATTTTTAAGAGAACTTTGGAACAATAAAAGCACCCAAAGAGCCAAAATAACCCTAAGCAAAAGGAAGAAATCTGAAGCCATCACTTTACCCAACTTTATGTTATACTACAATGCTATAGTAACCAAAACAGCATATCTATGACACAAAAATAGAGATATAGACTAATAGAACAGAGGACAGAACCTAGATATAAAACCATCCACATATTGTCATCTGATCTTAGACAAGCATACAACAATATAGAGTGGGAAAAAGAATTCCTAAATAAATGCTGCTGAGAAAATTGGATAGCCACATGTAGAATATTGAAACAGGATCCATATCTCTCACCACTAACAAAAATTAATTCAAGATGGATCACAGACTTAAATCTATGATATAAAACCATAAGAATTCTAGAAGAAAATGTTGGAAAAACTCTTCTAGATATTGGCCCAGGCAAAGCATTCTTGAAGAAGATCACAAGGGCAATCATGACAACAATAAAAATAAATAAAGGGGACTTGATTCAATTAAAAAGTTCCTGTACAGTCAAGGAAAAATCAACAGAACAAATAAACAAACTACAAAATGGGAAAAAATATACACCCAAGAAAGGGATAATAACCAGAATCTACAATGAGCTCATGAAATCAGAGAAAACAAAAACAAATAAATGAAAAAACTCTAACAACCCTGTTAAAAAGTGAGTAAAAACATGAACAGTAGCTTTTCAAAAGAAGGTAGACTAATGGCCATGAACATATGAAAAAATGCTCAATGTCTCTAATCATCAGAGAAATGAAAATCAAAACCACAAGGAGATAACACCTAACCCCTATTAGAATGGCTTTTATCAAAAAGTTCCAAAGCAATAGATGCTGGTGTGGTTGTGAAGTGAATGAAACACTTAGGCACTGTTGGTTGTACTGCAAACTAGTGCAGCCTCTATGGAAAATAGTAGGGAGAATCCTCAAATAACTATAAGCAGACCTACCATTTGATCCAGCAATCCCACTACTGGATATTTACCCAAACAAAATAAAGTCATTTTATCAAAAAGACACTTACACTAGAATTTTTATTGCAGCACAATTCACAATTCCAAAGATGTGGAATCAATCCAAGTGCCCATCCATTCATGAGTGTGTTAATGAAATGTGATATATGTATACCATGGAGTACTATCAGCCATATAAAATATGAATTTTTACCCTTTGCAACAATCTTGATGAAACTAGACATCATCCTCCTAAGTGAAGTATCCCAAGAATGGAAAAACAAACAACACACATGCACTCACTATTAAATTGGAACTAACAGATCAGCACTCTTGTGCACAGATGGAAGTGAATATCAACAGAACTCATGCAGGTGAGAGGAGTACGGAGGGGTTGAGTGAAATCATACCTAACCAGTAAAATGTACACTATCTGCATGATGATCACACTTATAACATTTACTCAAACGGTACAAAAGCAATCTATGTAGCCAAAACATTTGTATCTCCGTAATATTCAGAAAAAAAAAACAAGAAAATGTAGAATAAAAAAATTTAAGCAATGGGTTAAAGATCCTTTATAAAGTACTTCATAATCCTATGATTAAAATAATATTGCAATATAGTATTTGATGACATGTAATAATGTCAATGATATATTTTATATAAAAACTTATAAGTTAAACTTATTTAATAGTGTTTCTTTAAGAAAGGGGTATAAATTTTTATATATATATATATAAATGATGAGAGAGAGACAAAGAGAAAGAGAGAGAGATAACTCGAAAACTATACATAACAGCATTAATTAGTTATTTATCTCTGAATGGTGAAGTTTGGACTTTACCAGAAATTTTTACTTCTTTTTGTGTATGAATGATTTCTAAATTATATACAATAAACACTTTATATGATAAAAATGTAGTTTTCAAATGATATACAGGAATGATTACCTTCCCTTTAGGAAAAAATATGACATTATTGATGGATATACGAAACTGTAAAAGATGTGGATATATGTGCTTATCTCCATTGAGGATTAATTACTGCATTACTCAAACTTTATATATTTGCAAATGACTATATAAATATATAAATAAATAAAATATACTGTTAAAAGCAGAATTATTTTTAATGGTCACACTTTAATCTGGTCACTGTGATTTTCTGCCAATAAGATGAAAGCAGATCACTGTCCCTGGGTACGAATATAATAGAGCATTTTACAGACTGTTAGAGATGGATTTCATGGTACCTCTGACCAGTAATTATCTTAAATGTGAGTTCCATTATTCTCAGTTCTCAAAATCCTTTGATCTATTTTATGATGGGCTGAGGAGGAAGCTATCAATGTTTCTATTCAAGAACTTTTTGGAAAAATACTTTGGCTAATATTTTCCTTTTCATTTATCTGCATAAGTCTGAACCTGAAAGTGTTTTGATAAGTGGAAATCTTTTTCATCATTCAAATTATATTTATTAGCAAGTGAAATTTTTATAATGAGTTATATAGTTATGTCCTTTTATTAAGAAAAATTAAAATCATTAGTTATTTAATAAATAAAATTTTGGTTTACTGGAATGAAATTTTTACAATGAAATCTTTGCAAATTTTATTTAAGAAAAATAAGAAACAACAAAAACTAAGAAAATACAACAAAAACAACATGAAACCAGTTGTAAAATGTGAAACCAGCTTTATGTTTTCTGGCAATATCTATAGATCATTTTAAAAAATGAATTGCTTCTAGGCCTTTCGGCTAAGATCAATTGCAGTTTCTGCTCTTAATAGTTTCATAAAACAAACAAACAAATAATAATATTAACCAACTCTGTCAAAGACTCAACTAACTTGCAAAGTCTTAACTAAGTTTTAAAAAAATGGCACACATTATCACCAATTTAGTCAAAACAGTCAA
Source organism: Mirza zaza (assembly GCA_008750895.1). Taxonomy (NCBI): domain Eukaryota; kingdom Metazoa; phylum Chordata; class Mammalia; order Primates; family Cheirogaleidae; genus Mirza; species Mirza zaza. Next base: position 65,133 of record VSMD01078021.1, on the reverse strand, counting down.
TCTTCTAGCCCCATGAGGACATAACCTAAATGTGCCTATTTAAAGATCAAAGATGCGGTAAGACATTTTGAAACTTTGATCTTCACATGACTGCTAGAGTTTTAAGTAGCACTACAATAGGTCCCGCCCCCTTTTTGTCATCAGATTATTCTGTTTCTTCCAGCAACCCCTATTGTCTGTTGAACCAAAAGTGAAGGCATGCATGGTTGGGAAGAGTAGAGCAATGATGGGAGACACCCTGGGTAAGGACAAGTCTGGGAGAAACACATGTCTGCTTTAAACACAAGTGATTTTCATAGATAAAAATGGCTATTTTAAAATGTTTGTGCTCAGTTGAAAAACATTCATACTACAGATTTTATTTTTAAAATAATACTTTTAGATGCATCAAGTCATGAACGTAAGCGAGCAATAACCAGAATGTTCAGGACTTTATCTGTTCTGTATTAATTATAGTCATTGGTATCTCAGATTTTGATCATAAGTTCGTAATCAGCACATAATACATGCAAATCATTTCTTCAAATAATTGGTATTCTACAAAATATAAGAAAGTATAACTTTATAAATCCTGCCTTACCATCAAGACAGATAAGGAATTACTCTGTATGTTTTGATAGGTACATCTCCATGCACTGGGACTTGCCTTCATTCATAACTTGGTAGATCATTCTCACTTTTCTCCTCACAGTAGAGCAGAATAAAGTAGAGGACAGACTAGTATAATAGAAAGCGTAGATAGTTCTTTAGAATCATTTTTTAGTCTGCATGACCTCAATTTATACTGTCATATCAATAAATGACCTACTCTATTTATATTTATTAATATTAAACCTTTTATTTTTTTTCACATATCCATTTAGTATTTCCTTCCATCTATTGTCTAGGTGATTTTCAGGCTGAAACTAGCAAGACTAACAAGCGTAATATGAAAATGATGCCTTAGATAAATAAGCAAATTTTTAAATCAATTTTTAACTGCTTCAAATAAATATTGAATAAATTCCATCTCAGTGTTGTAGTGCAGTCATATAAAGGACACTGGCATGCCACTCAGTTAAATTTACTAAGTCTTGGAGAAATGAGGAAGACTAACAAATGATTAAGAGGAAGAAATAATTATACATTATTTACTTATTAAATTATGGACCATTGTCTTGGACCTATTGCTAGAAATATTTGGAAATGTATTATTTGGGGAATATTTAAAACAAAAAGAATAGCTGTTCACTGGGAGCCATCATGAATTCAATATAGTTTTCATGATTTCCTCATCAAAAGCCTATTTGAACTTAATAAATAATTTGGAAGAGACTTTCATAATTCTCTTGTGAGTAAAATGGAGAAATGAGGTAAATGACATTTATAATAATTTGAAATATTTGAAGTGGTTTACTAGTGATCTAATAATTAGTTTCATTCCAACCTGAAAGTGATTTTTTAGGAAAGTGTGCCTCCTGGCTATTATATAAATTGATTATTCAAATTTTTATTACTTTTATAGGGAGATAAGATAAATTTTGCCTATAGAATTTGCAGAGGATGTGAAAAATGGAATTTTAGTTGATCGTTTGAATGGTGAAACAAGAATCAAAAGACTTTGATTAGCTGAAGTTATATCCTTATTATTTCTAAAGGTGCAGTTTAACTGATATAAGTATAAAATGCTATACTTCAACAAACAAACAGAAAAATAAGAAAATAAGAAAATAAACACAGGTAAAAGACAAGTGATTATGGACAGCAGCAGAAGTGTAGAAGCCTGCAATATATCTTTAAAAAATTGTTTTGAAAAAATGATGTGCGACCCAAATAAAGCTGTGTCAACTTGTGGTCAGTTTCATCATGGTCTCGCATTCAAAAGATATAAGATTTAATCAAATAAAAATAAAGTATCTACTAAAACAGTAACAATGCAATTTTTATCATTAATGAAATCTTTCAAACATGTTAAAAATAGTGAAGATTTTATGTATTCCAAAACTCATTTATTATAGCAGCTTCTTCCTAAAGATACCTCTTCTCTTTTCCTTCACAATTCATTCTCTTGTCTAACACATTGTTATTCAACTCTTGGCTTTTTACATCATAACCTTTTTGACCTGATTTATATATTTGCTCAAATATCACCATATAAGCATACATTTACTAAACACTTGTCATTTTCTATTTACTCATAACATTCATCACTTCTAACATATTTTAAAATTTATTCTCCCTAAAAGATAAGCTCCACAAATAACTCTCGAATGAATGCTGGTTAATCTTCTACTCCAAAATTTTCATATACTTTTATTGGAAAATTCTTTTTCTCTTTTTAGTATATGACCTAAACTTTAGTACAGACTAGACTGTTCATCAGACTTCTTTTTCCATAAATGTAACCTGATTATATTTTCCCCTTAAAGTAATAGCCTCTTATAACTGGGAGAAGAAAGGAAGAGAGTTTCAGGCCAGAAAATAACTTTATGTTTTTGGTTTATTAAGGTTACATCCTTCCTCCTCTGCCTTCTAAATTTCCTAAAAAGACTTGAATTTTTCTTTAATTGAAAACTTCATTTTTTCATTGATGCTTATTTGGAAGTGACTGCTTGAGTTTACAAATAAGCAAGAAGAATAATTTAGAACCAATATATTGCAATATATTACAAAACTTTAAAAAATTATATTTTGTACTGCTCAAAACTTGAGAATTGCTTTCAGTTTCAGGGTACCATATTTGGATAATTATATCTACACCATTATTATAATAACCAAACCTAGTTATTGTAATAATTAGTTTGATTGTAATTCTGATGTAAATAATAATATTCTATTGAGCAAGGTACTTCCTCAGAACAATTTGCATGTAAGAGTTGGCTCCATATCTTTGAAATATAAGATATGAATTCAAACAAGTTCATGAATTATAAAATAGTTGATATTGATCTAAGAGAAACCTGGAATGTTTTCATATTCATATAAGAATTTTGCCATCTTTATCATAAAATAATCAGATTTGGAATATTCAAAACAAAATATTTCAGGCACAGGTGCTTTTAATTCAAATATAGTATTTATATATGGTTTCAAGAGCTATGTGACAAAATCTAAGAGCACGAATAATGCCTTCAGGAAAATGAGAACCTTGAGTAAGATCTCTCTATATTGTGTCCCTTTTTTCTTCCTTAATAGGTCTCATAAGTTTTCTTTTTATTGGATTAAGTTTCTCTGCTACTTGGACCATGTGGATTCACAGAAGTTGAGCAGCCATTTCTTCTCATTTCATGTATTATAGATGTAGCAACAATGAGAAACTAATCAATAGTCTTTCTACTGCAAATTTCAGAGAATAAACTGACTAGTTCACTTGGGTTTAATTAATGATGGTGAGGAATACAGGGAACAACTAAATAAATAAGGCTATCAATTAAAGGGGTTATTGTGAATCAACCAGGCACCACAAATTTCCCCCAGGTCCTATACTCTTGTCTTCTAAGCTATAGTGATATTAGTTTTTTCTGCATTATTTTTAGACTAGTATTTTTAATTATTTTCTTAATTTCTTTTACGTCTGAAAGTGAAGTACAAAATTAAATTAAATTTGTCCTAAATCTTCTTCTACACATAACAAACTGTAAACTAGCTTAGTACATAGACAAACTGCAAACTAAATTGAGGGTAACTACTTGTAACAAGCAACCAAGTCTTGATGGGGGTGTCAGCCAATACAAGAGACATCACATGTCAGATTGTCCTGGCTGTGGGGCAGAATATTGGACTGAGGAGAACAGAGAGCAATTGCAGCTCAGGTAGGGATCGCAAGAAGACAACAGAGACATCTGGGGACCCCAAAGGAAAAAAACTGAAGCCGAGAAAAAAGAAGATAGAGAGGAGAAGAAAGGAGTGTGGAACAAACATAGAAAGGCTCAGAGCAAAATGAAAGGGTAAAGGGGATTCCTCTCCCCGACCTAGGTACCTTCGGTGAACAATGAAACAAAACACACATTGGAGGCACTTCCACCCTTCGTAAGCCCAGGCACAGTGGATAATAGGAATAGAAGGAGTTTCAAAAGGGACACCCATGGGAGACTGCCATGAGAGACTCTAGTACTGGCTTTTTCACACCTAGACACTTCCTGTTCTGTACCTCCTCCAATCATGGCATCAAAGATTTTAGCTCCGTCAGCTGGCAGCCCCAGTCCCTTTCCCCACTGCAACTGAGAGAGCTCATGAATGGCTGCTTCTCTATGGAGGGTGGGTGTCCCTGGCCAGACTCACCCCTGAGAGCAGGGCCAACACAATTCATTTGCTTCATGCCTGCTGGCTCTTCACAGAATCATGCGCTGGTGGCTTAGACAGGCCAGTCAGACCCAGTGCTCCCTCACATAAGAGCGGTGCAGGGAGATGCAGCGGAGAGGTCTTGCTCCCAGACTCAAGTGGTGAGAAAGCCGTCATGAACATATCCAATGGGATAGTGTGGAGGGGTGCCGAGGGACGGGAATCCGTGAGTGTGTCCATTCTCCACCCTCAGTGGAGAACTGCCATATTGGATAAGGATGCAGCACTCAGAGTGAATTAGCCCAGACCCTGGTTACTATAACAACCAAATACCGCAGGTGTGATGGCTGAACGGAAGCAGTGGTCCCTTCCCCCACTCATTACAACAGGAAGTGCAGCTAGAGGAGCCAAGACACTCAAAAGCAGCCACTTCTCCCCAATGGTGGTGTGGCCCTGGCTGAGGCCCCTGTAGATAGAGAGGCCTATTTCTCTCCCTTTGGAGTCTTGAGGTGGAAGAGGGGTGCACAATTGGTGATCTTCCACCCACAAGTGTCCCGCAGAGATGAATGCTAATGGGTCAGACACCTGAACTGAGGAGTAGTTCCAGAGCCAGTCTGGAGCAGTGAGGGAACTCATGCAGATTGATCTGATGGGAGAGTGTTGTGGAGTACTGGGTAGCAAATAGGGTGGGTTCTCACCGCACCATGCAGTGAAACAATGCTAGTGGACAAGGGAATAAAGAGTCTGGCCCTTAGCACTCCAGCAATTAGGCCCCTCCCTCAGGAACAGCCTTCCTGGCTTGAGGAGATGCCCTGAATTTCATACCAGTAACTCCCCGTAGCTGATGGATAAGCAAACTTTGAGCCCCACCAAGGCTTTGCAAAGCCTCTCAGGCTCTCACAATCCAGCCACAATCTGTCTTGCTTCCCCCACTATCTCAGAGGGAATAGGTATCAAGCAACCTGCCCCCACCCCCAGAAGCTATACAGTCCCTTCTAAAACTTGGGGGATTTGTGTGCCCCACCTGGGGGATCAGAGCTAACCACAGGCACAAAAGAATATCTCAGCAGCGGGCTCTGGTATATAAACTTCAATCAATGGCAGAGGAAACAACCATGTAGCTAAGCACAGCAGCTTCCTACTCCAGCAAACAGGCAGTGGCTAATTCTTACTCACAAGTACCACCCACTATCTTGGAGATGAAGGTGGGGTACTTAACTCACTATACACTGTTGGGAAGAGATGAAGACAGCAGGTCAGAGGTAACCCAAGAAGTTCTGCAAACCTGCTGGAACACACCATAGGCAACACAGGATCAACACTCCTCTTCCTAATATGGTCAGGTATCTTAGAGGACCCTGAGACAGGTCCATAAGCCAGGCCTAGCACACTCAGGATCTGACAGAAAGGCCAGATGAGAAGGAATCAGGGAAAGAACTCCAAAATGTGGAAATGCAGGGTGAAAGGATACCCACAAAAGAAAACAATAGTGCATAGCAATGGATACCAACCTAATGAAAAGATTGAAATGACAGGTGAACAATTTTGAATATGGATTTTAAGAAAGCTCAATGAAATACAAGAGAAAATAGAAACCCAACACAAAGAAAACAAAAATAATGCTGGAAATGAATGAAAAATCACTAAGAGAATAGAATTATTAAAAAAAAACTTAAACACAACTTCTGGAAATAAAAATTCTTTCAAAGAAACACAAAACACAGTGGAAAACCTTAAAAACAGGCTAGATCAGAAAGAAGTAAGAACCTCCGAGCTTGAAGACAACATCTTTGAGTTAAACAAGTCAGTCAAAGCGAAAGAAGAAAGAAGTAAGAGGAAGAAACCAGGCCTATGAGAATAATGGGATTACTCAAAATGACCTAACATAATCATAGGCATCCCTGAGGGCAAAAAAGAAGATACACAAGGGTTGGAAAACCTCTTTGAGGAAATAATTGAGGAAAGTTCCCCTGGCCTTCCTAAAACTATAGATATCCAGTTACTAAAAGCTCAAAGGATTCTGGGGAGATTCATAGCAGGGGCAATAAGCACAACAAATAAATATCAAATTGGCCAAAGTAAACATGCAGAGACTATCTTAGGAGTCATAAGGCAAAAGCATCAAGTAATATACAAATGAAAACCCATCAGGCTAACTGCAGACTTCTCAACTGAGACCTTATAAACCAGAACGTATTAGAGCACCATTCTCGTTCTTCTTTTTTTTGTTTTTTTGAGAAAGAGTCTCACTCTGTTGCCCGGGCTAGAGTGCTGTTGTGTCAGCCTAGCTCACAGCAACCTCAAACTCCTGGGCTAAAGTGATCCTTCTGCCTCAGCCTGCCAAGTAGCTGAGACTACAGGCATGTGCCACCATGCCCGGCTAATTTTTTCTATATATTTTTAGCTGGCCAATTAATTTCTTTATGTTTTTAGTAGAGACAAGGTCTCACTCTTGTTCAGGCTGGTTTCAAACTCCTGACCTTGGGCAATCCTCCCACCTCGGCCTCCCAGAGTGCTAGGATTACAGGCTTGAGCCACCATGCTTCTCATTCTTCTTAAACAGAATAATGGCCAACCCAGAATTTTGTAGCCTGTAAAACTAGGTTTCTCATATGAGGGAGAAATAAAGAAATTCTCAGACAAGCAAATACTGAGGAAATTTGTCAAGATCAGACCTGCCCTGCAGGAAGTACTCAGAACTGCGTTATACGTGGATCAGCACAATAAGCACCCACCAGTGTAAAATCACCAAAAGGTAAGAGCGCAGATACCGCTATGACTCAAGAGCTAAAACAAAACAACAGGATGAACAGAAATCCACGTCACTTATCAACTTTTTCAGTAAACATGAACGGTTCAAACTCCCCACTCAAGAAACAGATGCTGGCTGAATGGATAAAAAAATATAAGTCAAATATCTTCTATCTCCAGTAAACACACAAAACCAAAAGAACTGCTTCAGACTCAAGGTAAAGGGAAGAAAAACAATATTCCATGCAAATGAAAATCAAAAGAAAGCTGGTGTAGCCATTCTCATATAACATAACATAGACTTCACATTAGCAAAAGAAAGGCAAAGGTGGCAATTATATAATAGGGAAGGGAATAATTCAACAAGAAGACATAACAATCCAAAATATTTATGCACCTAACAGAGTTACACTGAGATTCATAAAGCAAAGCCTACTTGATCTAAATAAAAGGATAAACAATAGCATCATAATAGCTAGGGACTTCAACACCCCACTGACAGATCCTAAAAGGAGGAAATAAACAAAGAAAAAATGCACCTAAAAGGTGTTCTAGAACAAATAGGACTAAGACATTCACAGAACATTCTATCCCAAACTAGCAAATATATTTTCTTCTCATCAGCTCATGGACCATTCTCTAAGATTGAACACATTCTAGGCCACAAAACATGTTTCAAAATTGTTTTAAAAATAGAAATTATACAATGTATCTTCTCAGTACAAATTGGAATAAAATTAGAAATCAATTCCAACAGAAACACAAAAATCTACATAAAGCCATGGAAATTAAACAACCTACTACGGAACAAATATTGGGTCAAGGAGGAAATAAAGATGGAAATCAAAAGATTTTTTGAACTAAATAACAAATGGGATACAAGTTATCAAAATCTGTGGGATTCAGTAAAAGCAATCCCAAGATGAAAATTCATAGCCTTAAATTCCTACATCCAAAAGACACAAAGATCACAAATCAACAATCTAATGAATTCTCTCAAGGAATTGGAAAATGAAGAGTAAATCAATCCCAAACCCAGCTGAAGAAAATAAATAAGGTCAGAGCAGAACTAAATGATATTGAAAATAAAGGAATTATACAAAAGATTAATGAAAAAAAGTAAACAAAATTTACAGACCTGTTAGATGAATCATAAACAGAAAAGAAAGGCCTGTAATAAACTCAATCAGAAATGAAAAGGCGGATATTACAACTGATACCTCAGAAATACAAACTATTTTCTCTGAATAGTATGAAAACCTCAAAAAACATTTTTAAAATGGACAAATTATTGGAAATACAAAACCACCCTCTGCACAATCAGGACAAAAGAGAATTATTGAACTGATGAATACCAAATAACAAAATTGAAGCAGCAATAAAAAAATCTTCCAACCAAAAAAATGTCCTGGTCCAGATGGTTTCACGGTAGAATTTTACCAGACCTACAAAGAAGAACTGGTACCTATACTGCAGAAATTATTTCATAGCATTGAGAAGGAAGGAATCTTCCCCAATTCATTCTATGAAGCCAAATCACCTTGATACCAAGCCAGACAAAAAACTCAAGGAAAAAAGAAAACTATATACAAATATCCCTTGTTAATATAGATGCAAAAATCTCAATAAAATTCTAGCAAATTAAATTCAGCAGCATATGTAAAAACTAATCCACCACAATCAAGTGGGCTTCATCACAGAGATGCAAGAATGGTTCAACATATGCAAATCTATAAATGTCTCTAATTATCTGGGAAATGCAAATCAAAACCACCATGAAATATCACCCAACTCAAGTGAGAATGACATTTATCAAAATGTCCCAAAACAATACATGTTGGCATGGATGCAGAGAGAAAATAACACTTTTATACTCTTGGTGGGACTACAAACCAGTGCAACCTCTATAGAACATAGTATGGAGATCCCTCAAAGAACTTGAAGTAGACCTGCCATTTGACCTAGCAATTCCACTATTGGGTATTTACCCAAAAGAAAAAAAGTCATTTGATCAAAAAGATACTTGCACTCAAATACTTATTACAGCACCGTCCACAATTGCAAAGACATGGAATCAACCCAAGTGCCCATCAATATATGAGTAGATTAATAAAATGTGGTAAATGTTTACCACAGAGTATTACTCAGCCATGAAAAAAGATAGTGAACTAATACCTTTAGTAACCAGCTGGATGGAACTGGAGACCATTCTTCTAAGTGAAGTTTTTCAAGAGTGGAAAAACGAACACCACACTTGCTGACTATTAAATTGGAACTAATTGATCAACACCCTTGTGCACATATGGATGTAAAACTCAACAGAAAGCAAGCAAGTGGGAGGAGCGAGTAGGGGATGGGTTTCTTCACACCTATGAGGTACAATGTACACTAGGTGATGAGTACACTTACAACTTTGACTCAAACTATACAAAAGCAATTTATGTAACCAAATCATTTGTACTCCTGTAATATTCTGAAATAAAAAATAAAGTAATCAAGTCTTAGCCAATTATAGCAACTGAACCGTTAGGCAATCATAGGCTGCAAAATGCTCAGATACATTTAAATAAGACAAATGCTCCGCTGCAATCAATAGGCTATTTCTCCATATGTCACTTCCTTTCTTTTGGTTTATATATATTGCCTACCCACATTGCTGGCTGGAGCTCTCTGAACCTTTACTGATTCAAGGTGCTACCCTATTTATGAGTCATTTCTTTGCTCTAAGAAACTCTCCTAAAGTTATTTGCTTAAAATTTTCCTTAAAAACAGAGTGACGTCAGAAGTATGATCCAAAGTTGACCTACATAAACCCCAGGAGCACTGAGTAAGTAAGCAAAGTTCTCATTAATCTCTTGTAGCAGATACGGTCATGGTCATGGGTGAGTTCTCTCTCAGATTTGAGCTCTACTCATTTATCTTTTGAGCTCTATCACTTTACTTGAACAACTTTTATTGGACTGGGTAGGGTTGGCTTGGATCCAATAATTAACTGGATTGGATCTAGTTAGAAGCCTCAAGTAGGGATTTTTTGAATATAGATTTGTCCAGATCTAAATGACCTAGAACTCTAGGAATCTGAGACTCTAGTTTCTGGGATACTGACTAAATTGATGTACAAAAATTATGAGTCCAGAATCTGTGTATTTTTGGAAAAATGGATTTACCTTACTGCAGACAACTTAGAATCCTAGTGGCCAGAGTGGGGAATGTTTTATAAAGATAAAATTGTTCTTTTAAGAAGTGCATTAGAAAATAAAAGATCTAAAATATTACTAAACCAATTGGATACATTCTTTAATTGGTAAGCAGATACATCTAAAATGTAAAATTAATCAATATTTGTCTCTTTGAAGTGTTCCTTACAGAAGGCAAATGAAAAAAATTGTATTTTTTTTAAACAATTGTTATACAAAGTCTTTACCCATCAGTACATCTTGTTTCATTGGCCAGAGAAAACAAATTGGAATTGACCTAATGTCTCTATGTGCTATACTTGTGCTCACTTTAAGACCTTGATAGGGTTTGCTGAAAATGGTGGTATGTAGGCTGAATTAGTGAGCTTCTATTACTGTAACTGACACATGGCTAAAATTTTAGAATAAAAGCTATAAGATCTCTTTCAGTCTTTACGTTTATGTGTGTCTGTATGCATGATATATATATATATGTGACGATTTTATCTCCTTGTGATATTTCTAAATTAAATTATAGAAAATCTGTATTTAATTGGCTTTAAGCAAAATAAGTACTTATGTAAATAAAATATTCATTCAGAAAAATAAGAACTAACCCAAATGCTTTTCAAGTTTACATGACTGTAATAATCTTTGATGAATTAGAATATTTTAGGTTTTATTAAAAGAGGTATGCCTTCTGATTTTTCAATATTAAATGTAACATAGATGTATCACTTTCCCTACCTATATTTAAAGGGAAAAAAAGCTTTGTTATCTCTATGTTATAAAATTTCTCAGCATGTGACCTAGGCTGACCATGGCACTCACCTCGGGCAACAGAGTGAGACTCTGTCTCAAAAAATATAAAAATAAATAAAATTTCTCAGCAAGAAAAATAATTTAAGATGATAGGTAGCTATTTATATAAGAATATAAGCATAATCGTTAAAATTAAGTGAGTTAAATACATATTAGTAAGATAAAATTTCCCTGTAAAAGGTCTTCTTTCTATACCAGAAGATTTTAACATTCTTATCCTCAAGGATGGAAAGGTGAGGATGAGGGGAATCTGTTCAAACAACAATTTAATTCTCAGGCCCAGCAAAAACAAACAAAAACTTAAGAGGGTAGAGATAAAACATTGACTGCTCTATAGTTTATTATTACAGAGAAACTGAAGATATTTGTTACTGGTAACAAACACATTCTCTGCCACCTTGGCAAATTGTACTATGAGAAAGCACATGCTTTTAGAAATTATGATATGATGATTCATAGATTTGCCAAGCTACAGGTTTTTGGTGTGATAGAGAGGTCACAATTATTTGCTTCCCAGTATTCACTGGAAGAAGGTTACTGAGAGTTAATAGTTCCAATTAATATATGTAACTAAAATTACTTGAAATAATAAGGGAAACTATTCTATATGCAAATATACAAGAAAGGTAATATGTGCTTTCAGTAAGAGAAACTATAGAGTATGAAGATGTTTCATTTCCTTAAGAGGAAAAGAGTAATTTTTGTTTTAAATTAGAATGACTGGTTGCTCCAAAATGAGAAAAGGGAAAATACAGGACAAAAACAAAATGGAAGAAAAAGTTGTAGAAGGTTTGTAGAAGACAAATCTTATGAAAGGAATTTTGTGAGTTATCAAACTAGCTAAGATTAGAAAGGAATTGCTTTTTTTCTAAAAACTCAACATTACTATAAAAGTGCACTGACACAAAACTGGAATTTCGGTCCTTTCTGTTATAACAATAGGCTTTCCTGGAGTATAAGTGTTCTTTTAATAGAAAATTGTGAAAGGTTTTTGTTTTGTTTTGTTTTAACTTTTAAGTAATTAGCCTAGGAAAGAAAGTTCTATATTTTACCAAAATAACTTCTTGTGCTACATGTCATCTTTCATAAGTTTTTGATCACTTAAGAAAACTGAGTTCTTTCTAATAAAAAGGCCTAAGGTTTTTCTACAACTATATAACTTTTTGTATTTGAAGTATTTTAATTATCATTTTTGTTAAATGAATGACTATTGTTCATAGTGACTTGTGATCTTATTTTGATTAAGAGTTTTAAACCTTTGATATTATTTATGAATTTCCCAAAATAAAATTCTAAATTAAATCTTTTTTAAAAAATTAAATTAACTTTTGGTTTCTCAGATAGGTCCTTGGAAAAATATCAACGGGCTATCTCTTTCTATAAAAAGAGAGACATTAAACCAATTAGACTTATATGATGTATTATATTTCATTGGAAGCACTGTCTAATAAGTAATGGCTAAGTCTTGTTTGATTTATATTTGTTGTATATATATTATTAATATGTGTTTTAAAAATTGTATGAAATTCATGGAATTATAATAGCCCTGGTATAATATCTGTCATAATGCTAGTTATTTTTCTTTAAATGTTATACATGACAGAAATAACTGAGATTTCTTCTCAATTGTGTCATTATTGTAATGAACTTTCATCAGATATGTAATTATGGGCATTTAAAGCCTTTTCATTCATTGCTAGTTGATTGTTTACTCTGGTACTTTTCTGAGCAAATATAAGCCTAAAGTATTTTGTCTTCAAAGAGTTTCATGAAAAGTTCTCTGAGAAGTATAGGTTTCTGATAACTTAAGATCATACCATTGTTAATCTCTCATGGGATTTGAGTTAAAAAAAAAATCATACCATTGGAATGGATAAGAATTCCCAGAACTCTATTGAAGAAACTGCTGCTTCATAAAACTGTTAATCCAACATCAACCCAGGACAAGAATTAATTAAATACCAAAGCAATGATTTGGTAAGTTTTCATGGTAAGTCAGCCAGTACTGAAATTGTTAATATATCATTTTAGATGAATTCCATAAGCTTGATCCAAGGCAAATTACCTATGTTAACCTATTTAATAATAAGCAACACTAGGCATCTAAATGGGAAAAACAAAATTGGTATTTAAGGGGATGTAAATTGAATGTTAATGTGGACTCATGAAGAGCCTGGACAATGACCTGGTCCTTCCGGAGTCTTTAAATTTTCCATTAGTAAAACCTCTGCACTCTGTGACTCATCATAGAAGAGATAAAATGATTCGAATTATGAAAAGAAATGTTGGTTGGGTGATGGTTCTAAAATTGCTGAAATGATTTATAACCAATGTTCAGTTTGTCAAACTCATAATTCTGGTAAGACAATAAAAACTTTAGATGTTACATTTCTGGCACCTGCTGGATCATTTGAACTTACAGATGGATTTCATTCAATTGCCTCCTTCAATGTGTGTTTTCTGGTTGTATAAAAGTTTCCCATGCAGGCAGTTGTATGTTTTAGCAGTAGCTAAAAGGTTATTATTATAGAAAATGTGTTTCCCTTAAGGCACATTCCTGCAGAAATCTCTAGTGATAAAGGTACTTGTGCATTGGACAATTATAAAACAGTTGAATAGATTTTATAAACACAATGAAAGGCAGAGCTAACTGAATCAATTGGATTGACTTAGTCAAAGGTTTACCAGTCGATGACAATAAAAGTCATTCCCACTAGAATACATAGATTGACACCTTTTGAAATAGTTACTGAAAGTCCTATGCCCATTGTCATAGAACCTTACATATCTCCCACTCTCATAAAGTCTGTCATAACTCAATATTGTGCAAGGCTCTAATACATTATGCCAAATCATATTTTCACCAGGTAAAAGGAGCCCTTTGTGATCTACCAACTGATGACGATGATACATTTCACAAACTAGAACCCAGAGATCAGGTGTTTTAGAAATGACATCGGAGAAAGACTGCACTTGAACTCCATTGGAAGAGACCACACCAAGTTATTTTCTTTGGCAAAACTTCAGGGCCTTGAACTTTTTGAGGATCTGCATCTCTCAACTCAGAAAGGCCTCTCCATGGTCCTGAAACTGTGTTACCAGTTGGAGACCTTAGGGTAAAGCTGATCAAGAAAGTTTTTCCCCAGAAGCAGACAGCATCCTAGACATGCATGGGTTTCCCAAGATTACATATCAAGACTTCTCTGTCATCACAAAGGCCTTATGTATTTTTCCTTTTTCCCCTATATCTCATGGTTCTAATCTCTTCCTTTTCCTCACAGAAAAATCCATGAGATCATAATCTCAGGGGCTTTCATAAAGGCTTTAGTAATGGCTATGATCTGCTAAAAAAAAAAAAAAAAAAAAAAAAAAGGAACAATTTTTGGGTTTGTGGGCTAATGTCTTCAAATAAGAAAACAATTACACTAATGCCAGTGACTCTTTGAGTTGCCAGTGAGAGTCACCTTGAAACCCCAAAAGAAGAGTGGAAAGTTATCCTTGATATTCTAGAAATCACTGTTACTTGCTTTCCCACACTTTGTAGAAATAGTACTCTGATCTTTCCAATTAATAACACAATCATTACCAAATAAAGAAAACCTATTGGAGTGATGTCTGCAAAATATATATTGTGCTACAGAGCATTAAGTACTCAAGACCTGGGGACACCTATTGGGTATGAATAATTGCTTGTATGATGTCACTGGATTGAATCCAGTTAAGTTCCATTTTCACTAAACGTGGCTATGCACCCTTGCAGGATGCTATAAGGGGACCGCAGAAAAGTAATTTTCCCCCTGGACCTTGTTTAGGAGCTATGCAGACTTATGGATGAACAGATTTAACTGACCAGTTCAAACATCACTAGGAAGCCCTTGTTTCCATCCATGAGGGCCTATATTGGGATCAGCAGAGAATTTGCTTACTCTGTCCTGCCTCCTCATTGGTTGAGATCTTGCTATTAGAAAGTCCCCATAATACCTCTCATAATCAGAGGCCAAAGCAGTCAATAATCAAAATCAGTACCATCCTTGAAATAGATGGAGATAAGTCAGTTTCCACTGAGAAAATGTTCTAGTGGGATTCCTGGGGTCCTTCTTAGCAGTAGTCAGATTCTGGTTGTATGGAATTTGAAGCCCAAACATTAATTGTGGAAAATCTTGGATTTTGTATCCAATCAGACCTCCCAGCATTTCAGACAGGTAGAAGAAACTCTTTGTAAGGTAGATGAAAAACATTTGTGTTCAACAGAAGCACTTACTGGAATATTAAACAGCTTTAGATCTCCTTTTGCCCGTGTTGGGGGCTTGTGAATGGTGCCAAACAAAACTGAATGTTGTCCTCCTCTTTCCCATGATATTGCCACCATAGAAGGTTTAATTTTAAAAGTGGCTGACGCTGGTGTTTCTCGAAACACTGCCACCAAATACATTACAAAAAAATTTCTCAGGTAAAAGAAACACATGATATGTTTTTGGATGCGACTAACATTTTATTTGCAAGCCTCCTGAATGGTGGATAGCAAGCTTGGCTACATTAAGGTTTTCTAACCTTTATGTTTCTTTTAGTACATCTCCAAGTTACTATGATTTTGTGTTACCATTCACAAAAATGAATACTTCTTTAAGTCAGGCTACTTTACAGTGAACTAGGTTCATTAATTGTCAAAGACTATGACCAATTGAACTTGAATACTGTTGAATTATCTTTGTTGCATGAACTTTGAATTTTTAAAATTTTGATTAGGATACTCCTGCAAAGGAGTGTAATTTAGTTTCTTGGTATTATTTTTCTGATATATATCATAATAGTCTCCTTCATATGTTGTTTCCCCTTACAAGTCTTAAATGCTCATATGCAGCCATCTTCATAAGTCAAATGATCTAATTATGGATAGAATATCAAAAACATGATGAAAGCATAAAGAGTCATCTAACTAATTTGACATTGTAAATGTGAATTACATACTGAGATCAAACAAGTTCATTCTAATAGTAACAGAAAGTGATGTCATTGTCCAATCTCTAAAATTAAAAATCTTCGATTTTGTAGCCAATCATGTCTTCTAGCATTCCATATGAATAAAAGCCACACTTGGAAAAGTAAATGAAAACATTTTTGGTCTCCACAATGGCTCAAGGAGTAAAACAAGACAACAGGGGCCGGGCACAGTGGCTCACGTCTATAATCCTAGCACTCTGGGAAGCCGAGGTGGGAGGATCGCTCGAGGTCAGGAGTTTGAGAGCAGCCTAAGCAAGGGTGAGAGCCCATCTCTACTACAAATAGAAAGAAATTAGCTGGGCAACTGAATATATATAGAAAAAATTAGCCGAGCATGGTGGTGCATGTCTGTAGTTCCAGCTACTTGGAAGGCTGAGGCAGGAGGATTGCTTGAGCCCGGGAGTTTGACTTTGCTGTGAGCTAGGCTGACACCATGGTACCCTAGCCTGGGCAACAAAGAGAGACTCTGTCTCAAAAAAAAAAAAATAGGAATTTACCCAAAATATGAACAGAAATATACCTCAAATATCAATCCTCTCAATAAATGTAAATGGATTGAATTATCCTCTGAAGAGACATAGACTGACAGAGTGGATAAAAGTCCACAAGCCTAGTTTTTGCTGTTTACTTGTGGTAGAGAACAGAACCTTAGATCAGAGAACCTTGGTACTTTTTTCTGTGATAGAGCAGAAATATTTTAGGCATTCTAGGGAAGATGTCTTTGTTGCATCTATCCGCCCTGGCCATGGTAGAGTGAAAGTAGTCATAGACGATCTGTAAATGAATGAGCACAGTTCCATTCCAATAATATATTATTTACAAAAAGTGGTGGCACTTTGAATTTGGATCATGGAATGTAGTTTTCCAAACTTTGTCTTAGAGCATAAAACAGAGAGCCTGCTTCTTCCTTGATATATAGACAATAACAATGTTTTGTAGATAACAGTAAAGTGGACAGGGAACATGCTAATTAAAAGACAAGAAAGAAAGAAGCTAAGATGAAATAATGCAGAATGTGTAGTTCTGTGTGGGCCTCCTGTATTCTAAAATACATACAAATAAAGTGGGTTTTCACCATGAGTTTCCAGAGTACAGAGTTTCCTTTTTTAGACTATAGTTTTATATATAAATTCACACTCTATTATATAATTCAGTAAAAAAAAAGGTATTAGTGTTTTTGTAATTTAATACCTTGAATACTGAAACTTTTTTAAATGAATAGAGTCTCTTATGATTTTAAAAGAAAAAAAATTCTGTTCCGAATTATTTCAAAGAGTAGAAATCCTGGCAAAAGAAAGAAAAGGGTGGAAATTCCTTCAAAGATAGGTAGATTTATTTCATATAGAAAAAATTAAGGTACACTTTTATTTACAGAGGCTACCTTTTTACCCATCCACTTACTCCTAGTGTGGTTCTTATTTCCTCCTTCTGCATGTCGGTTGCTGATACTTGGATGAGACAAGATTCAGTTATTCTAAATGGAATTATTCATAGTAATGAAATCAGGAGCTGTTCCATTGGCTATGAAGATAGGAAATATAATGACAACTCTTACGTTTTTTTTTTTAATAAACTGATTCTAAAAACCGGGTCCCACCTGAGATGTAAAGTGACAAAATAAGAGTAATCTAGTGAAGCTTCTCATGGATGAAGTTTTCATGCATTGATGACTAATAAGGAAAAGAATAAAATATAGGAAATAATTATGAAGAATGTGAGGCACCGGAGCTCCACACTGAGAATGGTTGTCTCACAACAAAATGAATGCAAATCTCACCTGCTAGACCAGTGTTGACATCCTATGTTATAGGTTGTGTCAAAGACAATCTGCGAGGGATGCTGTCTACCCGCAGAAGGTCATGGAGTTAAACTGTCCACCATGCTGACTCGGCACAGTGGCATTTATCACAGCACACAGGTTTCTTCTACAGCAAACAGAACCTCCTCAGGCGTGAGAAGAAACCTGGCATTTTATGCTACCTGCGGGCTTCTGCTTTTTGAAGCCAGGAAGGACATCTGTAAAAGTTGGCTGCCTGCATGGCAGACCACGCAAAATGCCAGGAAGAGTGATTTATGTCCTATTCTGTGAGATGAAAGAGGAAATACACCCAGATTTTAGTGATGAAAGGTCAGGACAATGAAACATTTTCATTAAAATCCTTTTATAAAAAACCTAGGACAAAAGACACATAATTATTTCCACAATTTACAAATTTCCACTCATGTGGCACTTGTCCTAAATTGTGGTAGCTATTTAAATGTAATATCACTTTTTTTCTTTAAAGCATGAATCTCAGAGCTTCAATTTGTTTCTCAAGGGTAAAAGCGTAGGGTACATTTCTTTCCCTTAACCCATTCTAACTTTGATAAGTAAAATTTTTAATTATATCAAATATTTTTAATTAAGTGTTTAGAATACAGTCAAGACATGCAGCTCAGATAACCACTGGACTTACAGAATCGTAAAATTTGAAAGTTGTAAAGAGACATAAAATGACTTATGAGATAAATTCCTTCTTTTTTAGAAATGTATGAACTTGTGCCTGGGAAGTTAGACTAATTGCTGACTAATTTCTAGGCTAATTTCTCATGGAAAAAATAAAAATTAAATAATGGAAACAATTAATGTTTCCATTATTTACAAAAAGTAAATAATGGAAACAATTTTTATACTTATTAACTCTAATTTTTATACTTATTAACACAGAAGGTAGAAATATGAAGTGAATAGCTAGTGACTAGTCCATTTTTATCTAATTTGAATTTGAAAACAAAATTGTTTCTTTACCTGTCCATGTATTCTGGAATTACTTTTTGATACTTACTTTGAATGGCAATATTCTAAGCCCTATCCAAGGAAGTCAAGATGAGCAAGACACAGACCTTGTCCTTTTAAAAAAGGAACTTCTGGAGCTTTGGCAATTTTCTCAATAGTCATCTGTCAAATTTAGTCATTTGAACAATTTATATGTTTATCATTGTTCTATTTTTGCAGTTTCTGAACACATTTACAAGAGAAAAGAGAATACAGAGAAGTTCTGTTATTGCGGCTTACAGTCTAATGGACAGGAGAACACATGTATAATCACACACATGAATGCACTTTAATTCTTGAGTGGATGATCTCTAGCTAAAAGACCAGAAGACGAAGTAAACAAAAATGATATCTAAATATATTCAAGTAGACTCACACACAAAAAAATGTTTTTCCTTGAATAGGTAAAAAAAGAAAAAAAAAAGAATTGTCATGATTCGCCCTAATTCAAATAATGGAATGATCAGAATCTAATTAACTTTATTTCAGTTCAGGCATAATGTGCCTATTTATAATTTTAAAATATAAATAGAATTTATTTTATATCAATTATTCTTTATTGTTAGCATACTACATGTCTTATTACCTCAGTTAACAAAATAAATCTAATACACACATGCTTTTAACAGCTCCATTGTTTCTCCCAGGATAAAAAAATACAAAGGAAAGAAATAAAAGTAACAACAAAATACGTCACATGTATTTCATGGTTGCAAGCTAGCTTATCTTATTTTGCAATGATTTTATTTTTCCATTTCAGCAACCAGAACTACAAAAGCAAACAAACCTATCAGACTCTTTCAAACTATCCTGCAAGCAGAACACTTTTAAACCTGTTAGTACATATTTCTTACCATGGATGCAGAAAACCTAAAAGATACACTATATATTTTTTAGATAGATGCAAAATCTCAAGGAAAGAATGCATGGTAAGTTAAAAAGCAAGGAAGTATTTTTGATACAATGATGGGAGCAGCAAGTTATTTGTTCTTCTTAGGTTCCAGTTTTCTTGTATTGAAGCTGAGAAGATCACACTATCACCAAAGCTTTATCCAGCTCTAATATGTATTTTAGGATTTAGTAAACTAGTTTCTTTTGGTTATTGCTTTCTGTTTTCTTGTGATTCACTCGATATTTACCCAAATTGAAGTTATACTTCTAAACTGACAGCATTTTCATTGTTAACAATAGTGACTCTAAGAATATCCATAGATGTCTAGCAGAAATCTGGGCTAAAAATTAGAAAGAAACAACTACAAAGTGGATAAAAATTCATAAATACAAAAAAGAGAGAAGAGAGAATGATCAGGAGAGCCCCGTTAAATTATTTTATGAATCACAAGTGACATTGTATAGTAGAAAAAGGAAAGAGGGAAGAGAGAAAGAGAGAGAGAAAATCTACAACTGAACTACCATAATTTCATTAAGATTTTTTCAAAACTGGAAAAGAAATGTACATTTTAAAAAAACTATTAAACTAGGATTATCAGACAAGAAATTTAAAGTAACTGTGATAAATGTATGAAGGGTACTAATGCAAAAGGTAAACATCATGCAATAACAGACAAACAATGTAAGCAGAAAGATAGAAATTCTAAGTCTCAAAAAAATATCCTAGAAATCAAAATATTTATATTAGAAATAAAGAGTCCCTCAATGAGTCCATCAGTAGACTGAACTTGGCTGGAGAAAGAATCATTAGGGTGAAGATAGGTTGATATATACTCCTCAAACTAAAATGCAAACAGGAAACATTTTTCAAAAAATGAAACAGAACTTCAAAAATTTATGAAATAATATCAAAGTTAAATGTAGACATAAGAGAAGAAGAATAAATAGGAAAATAAATAAATAAATATTTAAAGTATAAATATCTGAAAAATTTTCAAAATTAATGACAAACACTAAGTAACTAATAGTGGAAACTCAGGGAACACCAAGCAATATAAACAAAACAAAAAACAGCAAGCGAAACAACAAAACAAAAACAACAAAAACTTAAACCTAGGTTTACCATATTCAAACTACACAAAACAAATTGGAAATCTTGAAGGAAGCTAGATGGAAAGAGTAAGATATCTTACCTGCACAGAATATGAATTACAGCATGATTCTTGTCAGAAACTGTGTGAGCAAGAAGAAAGAGGAATGAAAAATTAAAAACATCGAAGGAAAAACAACCCTAACATACCAACCTAGAATTCTATATTTGGGGATGTTATTCTTCAAAATCAAACGAGAAAGACTCCCAGACAAAGAAAGAGACAAAATTCATTATAAATAGACCTACCTTGCAAGAAATATTAAAAGAAGTTCCTCATGGAGAAGGAAAATTAGATAGTACAGAAACTCAGATATATGGAAAGAAAGACAAGAAAAATAGACAGACATTGCTTTATTTTACATTTAAAAATCTGTTAAAAGGGTAGATTTCATGGTAAGAGTTCTGACCAAAATAATAAGAAAAAAACAAAAACAAAAAGAAGAATGCCAGAGAAAGAAAAGATAAAGGTAAATTATTATTTTTTATTGTTAATTAATCAAAAATAGCTGTTAGCTTAAAATAATATACTAGCAATGTATTGGATGATATAGAATATAGGTCAGTGACATGAATGACAACAATAGGAGGGAAAAATTGGACATACTCTGCTTTAAGGTGTTGCACTACATGTGAAGCAGTATAGTGTTATTTGAAGGTAGCATTAGACTAATTGTAAACATATCCTATAAACTCTAAGGCATCAATATTTTAAAAATAAAATACAGTTTATGTGAAAATCGAGGAGATAAAGTGGCATCATATAAAATGCTCATTTAAAAACTGAGAGGACAGAAAAAGAAAGGAAGACAAAAATCCCAAAAAACTCAAGCACTGTGAATAGAAAATCGTAAAAGAAATAATGGATGTTAATCCAACTATATCAATAATCACTTTAAATGAGAATGGCCTATAGACAGAGCCTGTCCAAGTGGATAAAACACACACACACACACACACACACACAAGTCCCAGCTATATGTTGTCTATTAAAAAAAGCAAACAAATGAAAAAACAATATATAAAGACAGCTAGGTAAATTGTGGATGGAGGAAAAATTAAATACCTTTAAAAAACTATGGTAGTTATATTAATTTCAGTCCAAAAAGTCTTTAGAATGATAATGGGCTCAATTCTTCAGGAAGATGCCACAATCCTTCATATGTACACATGTAACAACGTATCATCAGAGCACATAAGACAAAAACTAATAGAACATCAAAAAGACTACTATAGTTGAAGATTTCAACACCCCTCTACCAGTAATTGACAGATGAGGCAATGTGAAATAATTATTAATGTAGTTGAAATAAATAGCACCACACATCAACTGTATCCACCTGACAGAATAGTTCATTCAACAACAACAGAATATACATTCTCCTAAAGCTCATATTGAACATTCAACAATATAGATTACATGCTTGGCCATAAAACACACCTTCTCAAACTTAAAATAATAGAAACCATGTAAAGTACACTCTCACACTATAATGAATTGTAAATCAATAACAGAAAGATAAAAGAGATTAAATGACATACTTCAAGTAACACAGAGGACAAGTAAGTAGTCTCAGGAAAAACTAAAGAAAAATATTTTCAGTTAAAGGAAAATAAAAATCCACATATTAAAATTTGTGAGATGCAACAAAAGATGTGTTTAGAGGAAATTTTGTATTATTGAAAGCATATATTAGAAAAGAAGAAAGGTCTAAAATCAATAATCTAAGCTTTAGCCTTAGCAAACTAAAGAAAGAAAAACAAGATAAGCCTAAAGCAAGAAGAAAAGAAATAAAAATTAGAGTAACAATCAATGAAATTGCAAATAGAAAATCAATAAAGGAAATAAATGAAATCAAAAGGTGGTTCTTTGGAAAGAGCAATAAAATTGATAAACCTCTAGCCAGGATAACCAAGTTTAATATACAAAATTCAACTGCTTACTAAATACTGGCATTAAATAGCTGAAATCTGAAATTAAAAATAAATAATACTTAGGCATATTTCTAAAAAATATATATTTTCTCTATATTAGGAAACTACAAAGCTCTAATGAAAGAAATCATAAAGGATCTAAATATGCAGAGATAGCCAACATTCCTAGTTAGAAAGTTTTAATATCAAAAAGTCAATTCTTTTCAACATAATCTAGAGTCAGTACAATCCCAATCAAAATATTAGCATGTTCTTTAGTGGATATCAATAAACATATTTTAATGCTTATATAGAAAGTTGCTATGAACTGAACTGTGTTCCTTCAAAATGCATTTGTTGGAGCCCTATCCCCCAGTGTGACTGTATTTAGAAATAGGGCCTAAAAAGAGATAATTAAGGAAAAAGGAGGTCATAAAACTGGGGCACTAATCCAATAGGACTAGTGTTCTCCTAAGAAAAAGGGATACTAGGGTTTACATGCACAGAAATTAAGGCCATGTGAGGACACAGCAAGACAGCCATCTGCAAACCGAGAGGCCTCAGGAGAAACCAAACTTGCTGACACCTTGATTTTGCACTTCCAGCCTCCAAGACTGTAAGAAAATCAGTTTCTGTTGGTTAAGCAAGCCAATCTGTGGCATTTTGTTATGGCAGCTCTAGCAAAATAACACAGAACTCAAAGGTCCAGAATAGCCAATACGATATTGAAGAACAGTCACAGAACTGACCCAGTGAAACCTCAATACTTACTATAAAAGCTACAGTAAACAAGTCAATGTGGCATTGGCAAAAGAGGAGACAAATAGATCAACAGAACAAAATAGCCCCAAATAGAACCACACAAATATTGTCACCTTATAAAGGCAATTCAGTGGAAAAGAGCATAGGCTTTTCAGCAAATAGTGCTAGAAAAATTGGACACACATATGTAAAAAAAAAAAAAAAAAAGAATATAGACATACACCTTTTAGCTTCACAAAAATCAATCTAAACTAGATCATAGGCCTAAATGTAAAATATAATACCATAAAACTCCTAAAGGATAAAATAGAAAAAAAATCTAAATGACCTTGGGTTTGCTCATGAGTTTTTAGATATATTACCAAAAACATGATCCATGATAGAAATATTAAGAAATTGGACTTTATTAAAATTAAAATCTTCTGTTCACAAAGACACGTAAAAAAAAAAAAAGAAAATTGAAATAGCCATAGACTTGGAGAAAATATTTACAAAGCACCTATCTGCTAAAACAGTGGTCCCCAATATTTTTCCTGCCAGGGAGTGGTTTTGTGGAAGACAATTTTTCAGGGACTGGGGTAGGGGATGGTTTCGGAATGATTCAAGCACATTACATTTATTGTGCAGCCAAACCTCTCTGCTAATGATAACTTGTATTTGCAGCCACTTCCCAGTATCAGCATCACTGCCTCAGCTCTACCTCAGATCATCAGGCATTGGATTCTCAGAAGGAGCTCACAACCTAGATTCCTTGCATGCCCAGTTTGCAGGAGGGTTCCTGCCCCTATGAGAATCTAATGCTCCAGCTGATCTGACGGTAGGTGGAGCTTATGCAGTGATGTGAGTGATGGGGAGTGGCTGTAAATAATACAGATATTCTCTCCCCCACTTCTCACCTCCTCCTCTGCAGCCCAGTTCATAACAAGAGATGGACCAGTACTGATCTATAGCCTGGGGGTGTGGACCGCAGTGCTAAAGGACTTACGAACAAAGTAAATGAAGAACTGTTGAAACTCTACAATAAGAAAACAAGCAATCCAATTAGGAAATGGTAAAATGATCATCAACAGAAAATCTGTTGATGATCATTTGTAAATGAAGAACTGTTGAAACTCTACAATAAGAAAACAAGCAATCTAATTAGGAAATGGTAAAATGATCACAACAGAAGATCTCACCCAAAAAGACATAAAAAAGATACATAAGCATATGAAAAAGATGTTCAACATCATTTTTCACCAAGTTAAAATAGAGGCCACCTATTAGAATGTCTAAAATCCAAATTGCTGACAATATCAAATGCTGCTAAAGATGCAAAGAAATATGAATTCTCATTCATTGCTGATGGGAATACAAAAATAAAACAAAGTGGAAATGCCATTGCAGAAGATAGTTTAGCAGTTTCTTACAAACAAGAAGGCTGAGGATTAAAATAAGGCAAAGACTAAAGTCTACAGAACTATTCATAAGTACTGTACTTCACTTAATAACATTGTTTCTCTTAGGGGTATGGGTTAACAATTCTGATGTCACAATATATTTATAGGATATTTCAATAATTAAGTAAATAAATGACATGTGGTTGAAGCCAGTGTTTTCACTTTGCAATGGGAGGTTACAGGCAAATAGAAAAAGTTGGTTTGAATGATGCATTTGGTAATGGAATAGGATTTGAAGCATCAGCATGAATGAATATTTAGCTTAACATAGATACTGAAGGGTAGAGAGAAATATAGATATACTATACACATATATACACATTTGTATGTATATATACATAAGTAGTATACACAAATATATTTGCCTGCTCAGCAAGAGGGCCTAAAAGGAAAGACAGTCTAGTAGAAACATATATTCCTAGCACTCAAATCTTGACTTTTAATATCATTCCCCAATAAAAAGAACAAGGAGTTCCTGAGAAAATGATAATTCTAGTATTCAGGAAAGAAGTATACAACGTGAAGCTAAAGCTTCTTGTGCTGCCAAAAAGCAGTAAGAAATTGCTAAAAGCACAAAAGCACAATGACAGGACTTTGAGTCAGAGGGACACAGAGCTAACTGAAAGAGCTCCTAATGGCAAAAGGTGAAAAAATTTGAGCAAGAAGATAACTTAGTATTGGATTATAACAGCAAGTAAAAATAAATATCCATGATTCCACACTTATTTTAATAAGTTGTTTAATTAATAAATAACTGTGAAAAAGAGGCAAATCTTCTATATAGGAAAATACCGAAAAATTTATATAATCTAGTCTTCAGAAATGGGACATCAAGCCCCACTCTTTACACGTTAGCTGCACATAGTGCCTTCTTTTGAAAGACTATAGCATGGCCAAGGAAGGAAGAGTAACTTTACAGAGAAGAATTATGACAAATACTGTATCTGTCATGTGTTCAAGCTTCACACGAATAATGAAGTGATGTTGATAGTATGTTCCTTTCAGGTGATGTGATAAAATTGGCATTTTATCTATGTGGTGTCCCTCCCAAATCCCATAACACCGGTCACATTATAATACTACCCACAAATTCTAATTGAAGGACATTCTACAAATACCTAACCAGTACTTTTCAAACTCTTAACATCATCTACAACCATTTCTCAAATTGACACAGCTGAGAAAACATGACAAGTAAACATAATGTGTTATCCTGGATAATACCATGGAAGACAAAAAAAAAAGTGTATTAAAAACTAAGGAAATCCAAAAAAAGTGGGGGCCTTATTTAATAATAATGTATCAATATGATTCATCATATCTAAAAATAGACTATGGGGTTAATGATATTAGAAAGTAAGTGTAAATGGTAATCCTCTGTGCTGTCTTTGCTCTAGTTTTTCTGTAACTGCTCTAAAAAAAGTATATTTAAAAAAATAAAGCATAGAAATATCTACTGTGAGCAGTTTTCAATTTTGGATTACTATTGATCAATTGAAGTAAAAAAAAAAGCCTCAGTCAATATATTTTTGTGTAATTTTAGAGTATATTATTAAGGATGCTTAAAAGAATTAGCTATAATACTTATTATAACAGCATATCTCAATATAGAAACAGAATCAACACAAATGACTAATAATGTAGGATAAAAATATTTTCAGTTCTTAAAACATATATGGAGTAGCCAGAATAAAAGGAATTATCAAGCCAAGATAAGTTGAAGGCATTGACCCAATCAATGGAAGGCATATGGCAGTTAGTTTTCTCTTGGGGAAATTAGCATAATCTATTAACATAAATTTCTAATTCCCTGATTTTGGAAAAGAAACTAAGCTTAGGGTCCATGTAAATTATTCAGTCTAATAACAATTTCTTCATCTATAGAGATGGAAACAAAACCAGCTACTCTAGATTTAATAGTAAATGAGCAATATAATCTCTCTCTATTCCCCTAGGAACTAAATAAGCATAAACAAATCTCATGAAGATTTGCATACTAAATCACACTGGCCATAATGAAAAAACCTGATACACCCATTTAATTTAAAGACTTCCTAAACTAGGAATGCCCTCTGTCACAGGAAATAAGCAAAAATCTCTGGAGGAAGCACATTCATTCCTGATCTCAAAGAATCTCTACCTACACGTACATTTCCCCTAATGAAAGGTAAAGTAGCAAATTCAATAAAAGCACAAGAAATCAAGTCCCTGTGGGTGAAAAGTAAATATTAGAGAGAGCAAACAGACCTCCTGCCAAAAAAAAAAAAAAAAAAGAAAAAAAAATCAGATTTTAACAATTTCAGTTATAGAATAGAAGATAGACTTTTCCCATATTTTAGGTAATAAAATACAGCTTGAAGAGATGTTTAATGAAAAAGTAAAAAATACAAAACAAAAAGGAAACAAAAAAACCCCTGAAACAACCCAACACTATTAACAATGAGCCAACATATCTGAAGAAGAGATTCAAATAGAATATAACAAAATACAATATTTGGAATAAGAATGCAATGTAGGGAATTAAACCAGAAGATACAAATAAAGGGGTAATTAGTGAACTGGGAGATAGTTCTGAAGAAATTATCTAATTGTGCATGTCTATTCTGAAGTCCACTTTCAATCACTTCGTATTGGTAAATTTGGGCATGAATAAATATTTGCATCACAAAAATTAACAAACACTAAACATCAGGGCTTCTTTTTCAGAGATCTGCTTTTTACTATAGACTGGCTTGAATATCACAACACACTAATTGCAGAACCAATGTAAGAATCCAATTTTCTTCAATGAAGCAAAATGGGAAAGAGAATTGCCACAATTTAAGACAATATCACTCTTTGAAGTATCATTTTTGTGTTCCTTTGTTCTGAAGAATATAATTATTTTTCAAAAAATAGTATGGTAAGTATTATGGTAAATATTATGGTTATGGTAACACAATAATTTCATTACTATTATTTTTAAACAAGTATTATTTTAAATTTTTTTCCATTTCAATTTTGATAGATATTGAAAAACATAATCCACATTAAAAATATTTGGGGTGATCAATAATATTTAATAAAGAAAATGGCCTGAGAGCAAATAGTTTGAGAACCACTATAGTATAACACAGAATAGAATGGAGATTTCCTTTGGACAGGCAAAAGAGTAAAAATACCTCCACTGATTTTCTCTCTCACATTACACACACACACACACTCTCTCTCTCTCTCTCTCAACCCCAACCCCATCCTGAAGATAAGTGATATATCGCAGGGTTTGGTTCAAGTGATATATAATGTTTGTATTATTTTTGAATATTTCAATATTGCTTCTTTTAAATCAATCATCTTTCAGTTTGCTTTTTGTGTTTCCCATCTGTTCTTTGTTAATTTTACTATCTTCTTCCCTTATTTATGATTGAATCATATTTTATTATTCAATTTTTTTCTATTAGGTTTGAAGTTAATCATTCTTCTTATGAGTCCTTGTCTCCTGTTTTGACAATAAATGTTATATTTGCCATATATTTACTCTTCGTTACTTTTCCTATCTTCCTTGATTCTAGCTTCCTTCTGTGATCAATATCCTTCTGCCTGAACAGCGTCCTTTAGAATATCCGTTAGTACAAGCCTGATGGTAGTGAGTCTCCCAGTTTGTCTTTTTTATCCCTTTTCTTTATTTCTTTTACTTTTCTTTCTTTGTCCTAAAATGTCTTTATTTCACCTTCATTAACTAAGAATATTTTTTTTTCTGGATATGGACTTCTACACAAAGAGGTATTTTGTTTGTTTGTTTGTTTGTTTTGTTTTGTTTTTTCCCCCCAGAATTTTGAAGATTAACATTTCAGTGTTATCTGGGTTTCTTTTTTTCCTATTAATGAGTCAATTTTCATTTAGGTTTCGATCCTTTGAAGATACTCTGTCATTTGTTCCTAGCTACTTTTAAAATTGTCTCTCGGGATTTTATTGTGGCCATTTTGCTAGAATATGGCAAATTGCATATTTCTTTCTATATATCTTACTTATTAGTTTTGGTACCTTGTGAATATCTCTGATCTACTTTGGAAAATTCTTAGTCTTATCTCTTCAGATACTGCTTCTAAGCCTTTTTTCTTTCACCTTTATCTGGGATTCAAAGGACAGAATATTAAAATTCCATAAGACTCTTACCTTTTCTTCTCTACCTGCTATCTATTCACGTATCTCTGTTTCATTTTGTGTATTTTCTTCTGATTTATGTTCTCTTCAGCTATGTCTACTATGCTACAAGATGTATGCATTGAGCTCTTAATTTATATTTATTTTCAGTACTAGTGATTCAGTATTTCTTTAACCCAATATCAGAGACTTGAGATTATGGGGGGGCTCGATCTCATCACTGATAGTTGAACTGTTTGATTCCACCCTTATTTCTTGGGTGACCCTACAAGGCTGAAGTGTGACACATCTGCTCAACTTCCTGAGCAATCAGCCAATGATTTTAGGAGGAAAGGGCCCCAAACTCCAGGATCACCTACCTGCTACCTTGGCTTCTGTAGCAGTTTTTTAAGACATTGTCTCAAATTTTTTCGTGCTTATCCCACTAAAACATGAGATATTTGTCTCTCTCCCTTGAATCTGAGCAGAATCATAATGACTCTATTCAATAAAGTATAAAGCAAAGTGAAGTTACGTAACTTCTGAAGCTAGTTCGTAAAATGCCATGTCATCCCACCTTGACAGCTGACACATTCACTTTTGGAGTCCTGAGCTGCTTTGTAAAATTATTATAACCCAAGGCCATCATGCAAGAGAGACTACATTAGACACACCACTCAATAATCTCAGCAGCTCCTAGCCTTCCACTCATCCCAGTGGGACACCTGACAAGTGAAGGAAGATGATTGGTTTGGATTCTTAAAATCAGCCCATTAACCTGCTAAATGTCACCAAGTGACCTCTGCCATGGCCAGGTGAAACAAATTAATCACCCAGCCATATTGCTGTTTCATGCCACATGAAACAGAAGAATTATGGTGCTATACTTCCTGATTCACATAATTGAAAGACTTAATAAAATGATTTTTGTTTTAAGCTGCTAAGTTTGGGGTAGTTTAGTTCATTATGAAGCAAAAGGTAACTGAACACCTCTATCTTTCCATGGACTCTGGTCTAGTAATTCTTGACTATTCTGTTAGTTTTCTAATGTCTACGATATTTTGACTGGTATCATTTCTAGATATGCAGGTATCTTCTATTGGAGAATTGATCCAAATTAGCTAGTTTGCAAGGAGAAATATATCATGCATACTTCTTAAGTTTTATCCAATTTTTGTTCCCACAGAGAACACTTTCCCTGTGAGTTCTACAACTCAAAGTATTGTCTTCAAATGTTTTCTAATTACTGCTTTGTTTTCTTTTGTCATGTTTATTTTTTAAAATGTTTTTCAATATTTGTAGTATCTAAATAAATATGAGGTGGAGTTTTCTGTTACCAAACAATCATTAAGAAACAATCATTAAAATTTGTTTTACAGGACTGTTTTCAATCTGATGCACTCCATTTGTAGAGTATAAAATAAACTGTGATGATTAACTTAAATCGATAATGTTTCCAACTTTCAAAATATGCTTTAATTTTAAAGTGCGGAATAAAGGAGACTAGTGGGTTTCAGTAAAGTAAATGAACAGAATAGCGATAATAGAATTGTGAAGCACAAAAAGACAGGCTGGAAAACACAATGAGTCAAACACTTGGAAGATGTTTATTCGGGGAAATTATTCTTGGCTAGGCTATATGGGCTGAGTGTCATCCCTTACCTTTGAAATGACAATTGTTTGAATAGTATTTATAGTTAGTCAACACATTTTTGTTTTTAAACCTTCAAAAACTTTGTTCTGAAAAGTATGTTCTACAGGGTCTAGTCAGGGGTAAATTTTGAAAAGTATAACATGAAAAGACTAGAACAATATTACCCTTAATGCAGGATAATTGAAAGCAAAACAATATTTAATTAGTGTAGTAGGCAATCCTTCTTTCTAAAGTAAATACTTCATTAATAGCAATGAGACACTGTTATTATTCAAGAAAAGGAAAAAACATTATTTTATGCGTATATTTTACATAATCTAATTCTGAAAATGCAAGTCCCTTAATAGATTCCCACATAAAGCTATTGGTCAATTTTTAAGGGAATATTTCTATCTCAATGAAAATCTAATACCATGTTAAGTGACAAATTCAAACCTCATTTTAGTCTTTATATCCATAGCCACAATTTCTCACTTAAATATATATTAATATTATACATGGTAATATAAATAATATGTTAATTTATTATATATTATGCTGTATAATTCCTTTTGAATGTAAAAGATTGCATAATTCTTTCTCTATTTGTTCCTTTTACCTCTGGTAAGAGAATATTCTTTTCAGAACCCATTTAATTTGGGGCAGGTAGAGCAATTAAGATGAATTACAGTGTCTGAGTTATCACTTCACCTTAATTGAAATATAGTCACCTCTGTCCTATTGGTTAAACATAACTTTTTCTTAATAGTGACTGCTTCCATGTAAAGTATTTTTATTGTGATAGAATTATTTAAAATGGGATTTCAATATTTCTGATGGAATAAATTGGAACTTTGGTTCCCAAACCAAAATTTTAGGAAGAATTTTTTCCCCCATAAATTACATAGTGGAGGAGTACCAGGAAAAGAAATCATTTGTCATATCCTCTATGGTCATGTGGATGACCTCTCACAGACAAGAGTATCTTTAAATTTCTAAATTAAACATGAGAGACAAGTTAACAGACATTTTAGACAAACAGACAATTTTAATGCCAAACTTAATCAGTCATTTATTAGTTATGTAATTTTGAACATGTTGCTACTGCTCTCTGGTTTTGCTCAATTTTTTGACCTATAATGTGGGGATAATAAAGACTACTTGATGGGATTCTTGAAGTTGCTGAAAGATAATGTATGCTAAGTACCTATAGTTCCTGATATGATCAATAAATGCAGTAGTGCTCTCTGCACATGATCAAAATATAAAAGCTTCTTGTAAGGCAAGATAAAGAACCTAAAGTAGTTTAATGGATCGAGTGTCATTCCCATGTAATCTCTGGCCAAATTATAATTTAATGATTAAGCTCATACTAACATAACCAGTTTGTAGCAGTTTCAATACAGGGAGGAATAAAAAAGAAACAATTGCTTCAATCTCTGCATTTTCTGTGCTTTGTAGAATCTCTATTTTTCATTGATTAATGACATTTTGATAGATTTCATGTCTTTTCTTGTTTAGTTGTAATAGTCTATATGTTTTAAAATGCTAAACTCAAAGTTGATTTAAATCTCGTTTCCTCCCCAACACCTGTGTACAGACTTGTACCTTGGCTCAAACTGGTTAAGTGTGTGTTCCTATGACCTATATTCAGAAGTTTAGTTTCACTTCTGCTATATTCTGTTGGTAACAGAGAACTAGCCCAGATTCAATGAGGAAAGAAACTACACAGAGCATGAGAAGCAGGGGAAATGTTTCATTGAGTTTGATGGGAAGATGGAGAGCTTACATCTTTGAAATTACTACCACACCCTCTGTGTCTCTCTATTCTGTCTCTCTCATGGGGTGAATGAATGTGTTCTTTGGAGTACCTTGCTTCACCACCACCCTATACAATTCAGTGATTTGGAAGATCTGGCTTTCTAAACATTTCCCTCTATTAATCACCTTTTTCCACCAATATATACTTTTTTATCTCACTTCTTATGGGATCCCTTTATTGGACAGGTAACCCCTTGGATGGGTTGCCAGTGAGATGGCCCATAGCTATCTTCTGACTTGTCCCCTTAACCCATAGAAAACTCAAGTACCCTTTCCATACTAAATTGTGAAGTACATCAATATAATAGCTTTTCTCTCACTCTCTCTCCCTCCCCCTCTCTTTCTTTCTCTCCCCTTCTTGTCTACGTACTCTATTTTTATCCAATTTATTTTTTCTCTACAACCAATAGCCACCCCAGCTAGACACAAAGAAAAAACAAATAATCTACTTAAGCCAACATTTAATGTCTAGGAATGACTTTCTTAAATGTCTCCTCATTTGGCTTCTAGTAAAGTAAAACACTGTTCTATTTTCCCATTTAGAAAGGAAGACATTTTCATTCATAGAGAATATTGTACTCACCAGCTGGATGAGGATAACAACTCTTCTGACCTCTCTCTCTCTTCTTCTTCTCCTCCTTGTATCCTATACTTCTGTTTTGAATATTTTGTCCAAGAGTTGTAAGTAGGAGGATGTTGGTTATTTACTGTTTGTAGTAGAAGCAGTAATTCTTCCTCTTAATGAAACCTGAATGAGAATATTTGGCCCTAGTCATAGGTCACTTTCTTTAGAATGCAGATAATTGATATCCTTGGTTTTCTTTCACCTGGAGGCTCTAATTGCAAATCCAGGGACAGAAAAATCCCCACTCAATGTTATCTTAGGCAAACAACATGATCTTTTGTCTACAAGTCCATAATTTATGAAAATCTTCTGATTGACTAGAGTTAGCATTCCTGGAAAAAGGTTTACTGAATTTCTACCAACTATATGTTTATATAGACATAAAGGATGGCACAAATCAATTTTGAAGGAAAAATAATAACTAATACAACATCTAACTAGATAAAATGTCCCACTGATGGAAGCATGCAAGGAGCTGGAGTGGAGAGTGTAGGCCTTCAGAAAATGTTTTCTCCATAAATAACAAGTTATTCAAGTCATTTAAACATACAGGTGAAAACAATATAAAGAAAAAACAGAAGAATTGTTTCCATCTTTCTTTAGACAAATATAATATCTTCTTCTAATTCTTATGTTAACTTATTTTATTATCGTGTAAATATCTCTTATAACAGAGTCATCTCATACCATGTGAAGAATTCTTCAATGGCTATCTTTCATTCTATTGGGACACAATTTTCCAGTGTTAACATGGGAAGGTTTAACTGATATTAGTTTGAATACACTGGGCAAAGAACGAACACGCTACATGTAATACATCTGAATTCAGTTTAAAGCTCACGGAGCGCAATGCATTACTACTGTCAGAAGCTATCAGTTTTAGGATGGTTCAATTAAGAATGAAATAATGAACTTCAGCTTAAGTAAAATGTCAAATATTAACAAACAGATGGTGAAAATCTTAGTCATTTATATTACATCTATTTCTATGACAAGTGGAAACAGAACTTTGATTATAAATGGATAAAATGTTATGTTAGTTAGAATTCTTTTGTTTGTAAGTGACAGAAAACCAACATACTAATTGGTTAGATTAACATTTACTGTGAGACAGGGAAAATATAAAATAAAAGTCTAATAAGATAAAATGTTATTTTTCTTTTATAAAAACATAGGCAGTCCAAACTTGATAGAGTGGCTCCAAAGTTGTCAGAGAAACATCCTCAGTCTAATGGTTTGTACTATCAAACTCAATGCCTTACTTCCATCTTCTATGGATGACTGCTTGAAACCCAAAACATTATATCCAGTAAAATGGAAGAATAAGGATTAATAAGACATCTTCTTTTAAAATATAATTTCTGAAGCTGCCCATAGCTTATTGGTTAGAATTCAATCACATGGCTACACCCAACGTTAAGGAAAGCTGGGAAATTTATGCTTTTGTCTAATGACAGTTATGTATACCTGTTCTACTACTAAGAAAAGAGAGAAAAATAATCATTGGGTGTTAACTAGCTAGCAGTCACTGCCATACTCAAACTAGTTTAAATAATAATGTAGATGTTACAAAAAGAGATGGTTTACAAGACCTAAGAATAGAAATGGACCTGGACTTCAGGAATAGAGTGGAAATCTGTACTCTAAAGGCATCCAAACTTTTCATCTCTTAACTCTGTCTTTCCATGTGTATCTACTTTATATATTTTTTTCTCAGGCTTTCCAATTCATGTTATACCAAACATGACTACTGACAAGGCTGATATTTTATGACTTTCTGGGTTATTCTGTGACTCACTTCCCATTTCAAGATTCCCTAAAGATGCTTTTCTTAGTTCAGCTTGGGTCAGCCACCAATTCTTGGACCAATCAACTGTGACCAGTGGAGCAGAGTCACAGTATATAAAATAGCCATTCCCATGTTAACCATTGACAGGGAGGAAGAAGTTTTCAGAATAAAGAGGAGACTGGATTAAACAAACAAACAAATAAAAAATTCTAAACTTATGTAATTTACTCATGTAAGTGATAACAGCAAAACTCATTTAAAAAGAATTTCTTGATAGAAACCCAGAACAATTTTGATTTCCGGTAGCAAAAGGCTTTGTTATTTGCTTTCTATTTGATAAATTGCAATGATAATTGACTTTCCCATTTCAGTTTT
The DNA here is from genome assembly GCA_008750895.1 of Mirza zaza. Lineage (NCBI taxonomy): Eukaryota > Metazoa > Chordata > Mammalia > Primates > Cheirogaleidae > Mirza > Mirza zaza. The sequence continues at coordinate 29,787 of VSMD01078021.1, read as the reverse complement.
GGCCATTTATGACTTCTAATTAATGCAATATTTTGAAGTGTTTTGGATTGGACCATTTGAATATGAAACATATGGTCTTCACTATAATGTGAAAATCAGATTCACTTGATTCTATGTGATGTAAACTAATCTGCTAATTTCTAAATTAATCCTGATTAAGTAAATAGTTTATTTTGTCAAAGTAGGCTTTTCTTGCATGATTTACTCTCTCAATCAGCAAGTTAAGAGTACTACCACATATAGCATGGTGTGTTTTATGGTGTCAAAACTTATCCTTAAGTCTTTTGGAACCTGTTTCTGTGTTCTGTTGACTTTATAGCCAAGAGTTTCACTCATTAAATTTTTGGGTAAATTAGCCCAGGTGAATTAGTTTCACACAGTTGGTGATTTTTTAAGGTTTTATCAAGGTTAAATTTTATATAAGTAAGTTAAAGATACTAGTTTGGGGCTTCATTCTTAAGCTCACACAAAGCAGAAAAAGAATTTTTTTTTCTGTATAGAACAAAGATTTTGATTCTTCTTATTTTAATGCATTGTCTAGTGCACAATTAGAACCTCAGCAAGCAGGATAGCATATGAATCCCAGTGTGACTACCAGGAATGTATTTCTATTGCTCACTGTAGTCCACCTTTCAATAGTCCACCCTACTTAAAAGAAGATATTTAAGTTCTGTAGCTATAAACAGATGGGGCAAGCAGGGCTTCAAAAATACTTCTAAATCAGTGAAGCGAACAACTATAATCATTCAGACATAAAAGCATATCATATAATACTTTGGTTGATGATAAATAAATGATCTTTTTATTCCTGTATCAGGATTCCAATAAGTGTTTTACCAATGTTGTCACATTAACTCCCTAAGAAGTATTACTCACTATCATTTGTGAAAAAGGCAAAGAATTAATTTAATTAATATGCCCAAGGTCATACAGATAATAAATGGCAGAGCCACACTTTGGATCATGATATAAGTTTAAGACTTTGAGCTCTAAATTACATCATCTTACAATGCTTCTAAGCTGTGTAAATTTATTAATAATATTATTCTAATTTACTCCTAAATTAAAGTGACCATATTATTGAAACTTTTGTGAAAATCCTGAATTCTGCCCCAGTTTTCCATTGCATTTATACTAATAGATATATTTTTGTCACTTTATTCAATAAATGTTTATTAAGTAATTTCTATATGGAACAACTGCCCAAGATGGTGTGAGTATAGTAATGAGCAAAACACTTTTATTGACTTTTATACCTTGTCCTCAGAGAATTTGTGTGAGATACAAATAACTAATTATATTAACTAAACATATACTTTATTAGACACTATAAATACAATGGCAAACAGGACAGAAAAAAATTCTTGACCTCATCAGGCCTGTAATCTATGAGATTATATTGAGTATTTTAGTACACATTCTGTGACAAGTGAATTTTAATACATGAATTCACAGTTACATGAAAAAGTCACACACACGAAAAAACAATAGATGATGCCAAGAATGCAGAGATAAGGGGAATGTTGGGATTGTAAATTAGTACAACCTCTATGGAAAACAGTATAGAGATTTTTCAAAAAACTAGAAATAGAAGTACCATTCGATCCAGGGAGTCTGCACTGGATATCTACCCAAAGGAAAAGAAATTATTCTATAAGAAAGATGCCTTCACTCATATGTTTATCACAGCACTATTCACAGTAGCAAACATATGAATGGAATTCACCTAAGTGCTCACCAACAGATGTATAGAGAAAGATAATATGATACATACACACACACACGCACACACACACACACGCACACACACACACAACACATACACCCCATGGAATACTATATGGCTATAAAAAGGAATGAAATCATGTCTTTTGTAGCAAAATGGATGGAACTGGAGGCCATGATCTTAAGTGAAATAACTCACAGTCAAATTTTGCATGTTCTCATAAGTGGGGGCTAAACAATGTACCAATGGGGAACATAGAGTATGCATTAATTGACCTTGGATGGGAGAGTAGGAGGGTGGTGAGGGATGAGAAATCATCTGGTGGGTACAATGTGCACTATTTGGGTAATAGTTGCACAAAAAGTCCAAACTTCACCAGTAGGCAATATATCCATGTAACAAAACTGCATTTGTGCCCCCTACCTCTGTAAAAATAAAGTGTTTTTTAAAGTGCAGTCCTGAGGCAAGAGTAGAACTACATTTATAGTGCGGTGAGCCATTTTGGATATTGTTGGGTGACAAGGTCAGAGAGACAGGTAGGAACGGATTGTATAGTAAGCCTTGTAAAAGGAGAGAATTTGGTTATTATTCTGAGTAATGTGGGAAGCACCGGAAGGATTTAATCAAGAAAGAGGCATGATCTCATTTATGTTTTTAAAAGATCACTTTGGGAAGCTGAGTGAATGTGCTGTATCAGGACAAGAATGTGGTAGGAGATCCAATGAGCAGATTTTTTAATGGTTTATGTTTAATGTTGTATTACAATTTAAAGAGTGGAAACATGAGGATATTTCATAAAAGACAGATAATTTTTTAAATAGTAGAAAAAAATTAGAAACCCCAAGTTATAAAAAAATAAAACAATGATGACATTCTGGATTTTGGCTATTCTAATAGGTGTATAGTGATATCTTATTGCTATTTTAATTTTCATTTCCCTGGTAACACACATGGAACACGTTTTCATATCATTACTCCAAATGAGAGCAAAGATCTGGATCAACAGGAACTTTCATTCATTACTGGTGGGAATGCAAGAATGGTACAAACACCTGGGGAGACAGTTGGGCAGTTTCTTATAAAACGAAACATACTCTTACCATAAGATCTAGCAATAGTGCTTCTTGGTATATACCCAAAGGGGTTGAGAATCTATTGACACAAAAACCTGCACATGCAGCTTTATTCATATTTGCCAAAACTTAGAAGCAACCAAGATGTCCTTCAGTAGATGAATGGATAAATATACTGTGGTACATCCAGACAATGGCATATTATTCAGCTCTAAAAAGAAATGATCAGTCAAGTCATGAAAAGACATGGAGAAGCCTTAAATGACTGTTACTAAGCGAAATAAACTTGTAAAGGGTGCACACTATATGATTCCAAGTACATGACATTCTGGAAAAGGAAAATCTATGAAAATAGTAAAAAATCTGTGGTTTCCAGGGACTGGGGTTAAATAGGCAGAACAGAGAGGGTTTTTAGGACAGTGGAACCACTCTGTATGATATGATAATGGTGGATGTATGTCATTTTACATTTGTCCAAACCCATAGAATGTGCATCATCAAGAGTAAACCCTAGTGCAAACTATGGAGTTTGAGTAATTACAATGTGTCACTGTAGGTTAATCAATTGTAACAATGTACCACCCTGGTGAGGATGTTAATAATTGTGGAGCCAATGCATATGATAAGGTAAGAGGCATATGGGGAATTTCTGTACCTTCCTTCCTCTCTATTTGCTTTGAACCTAAAACTACTATAAATCATAGTCTCTAAAAATCATTCATTCAACCTATGGAAATGTAATAAGGATCAATAACTTTGCTAAAATTATAATCTGTCTTCTTTCTTGCTTTCTTTTATGCTTTCTTCATTTCTTACTTTCTCACTCTTTTTTTGTTTCCTTGCTTTTTCATTTTGCATTCCAATAAAGAAGTCAGGAGCACGTTGTAGCTTTCATAAATTCAGGATCTATTTGTTATCATTTGCCAGTAAGGTAATTCTTTTAAAATGTAAAACAGGCTTTGTAATCAACTCTAAATAATTAGTATTAATCGATCATTTACCTGGGAGAACCGACTTGTGAAATAGTTATCTTTGCAATAACATTAGTCCCTTTTGTAATAAAAATAATATTTCACTAATATAATAATTTCCTTCAAAGGTGGTATACCTGAGATTTCATAAAATAGCCAGCTTCGTTTTTTTCCCCTCTGTTGAAATGTCTTATCTTTGCAAGGCTTTAACTAGGGTACTTCTCCAAAGTAAGGTTCCTGGTACACAGAATTCATACCCTTTCTTTTGCTTACACCTCACTATGTAATCCCAAAGAGGCATGAGCTGTTAATTAAAAACAATGATGGATATGCCTTGGTGCAAAAGTTGTTTTCATTTCTGAATGAGCACACTTGTGAAACTGATTTCTTCAATAGCAGGGCCAGGTGGAGAGATGGAGGTCACCTCTGTGTAGCAGCATGCTCCTCCCAGATCAATAGGAAGCCGGCAATGCTGTCTTCCTCAGTGACCAGATGGGCCAAGTCCTGCAGAATTGTCCACAGCCATTATTCTGTGCATCAGGCTGTGCAATTGATTTCAAGATAACAGACAAGAGGGAAAGGGCTGTCAGGCTTGACTGCCTCCTGTCAATGCAGGAGCCCTGGAACAGTGTAATTCAGAAATTTTTTGTCAATTTGGGTGAGCTACGGTGGAATCCTGACAGGGTGATTCTTTACTTGTCATGCAGTTTGAAGGTGCAGAGGGGATTCTGCTCTTTGGTACCTTGGCAGTGACTGGCCTGGCCAGAACAGTACCTTGTGATGCATGGCTCAATTTTACAGGCAACTCCCTTGGAGAATTTTGTTTTCTGAGCAGGAAAGAATAAAAAAGGTGGAAGTGAAGGGTAGAGTTTATTTTTCAAAGCCTATCTAATATACTCCATTTCTCTCAGAATCCCTGCTTTGTCTTTTGTATTATAAACTTATTTACCTATCAGTTTCTAAATTTCAATTATCTACAGAATATAAAATTGCCTCTCTGCTTCTAATCTAATCATTAATGGGGGAAATGAAGAAACTAATGTCTCAGGAACAAGAAAGCATACTTTGTAAACATCACCAGAGTTATATTTTCATTTGGATTGGGTAAATCAGGTTACAATAATTGTGTCATGTACAGATGGATTTAAAATCGTGCATCAGGCTGTGCTAAATCATGTGAAAAGTGTCTGAATGAAAACATTAATTACATCTCATAGGTAAACATCAAAGAGACTAGACAAGTCATGCTTTTGTTTTGTTTAATACTGGAAATATCAGAGCTACTTGACTACAAATTCCCTGGGGCCCCTTTGTTTTGTCATATTTCATCTGCTGTACAACTTTATGAACACTTAGGTTGTTGCTCTATGACTTAAAAATAACGATGATGTCAAAGTGGCTTTTTCCAAAGCTCTTACTAAAACTTTAAAATAGGAACTTTGGGGCCCATTGGAATGAAAGGTAACATTCTGTTCAATATATATTGAGTGGTGCTCAGGTGCCTATTGGACAAAGTAAACCCAAGGAATAAGAGATAAGCCAGTCACAGTCACAATCTGTTAAACAATAGAAGACACTAGTGAAGTTTCTGGAATAAAAAGGATCTTTCTATTTGGAACACACACACACACACACACACACACACACACACACACACACACACGATGAAACCGAATCAAACCAAACCAAACAATTCAATGGTGTCATGTGGCGTCAGATTAGATGTAGCTTTAAAATATTAATAGTTTGGTAGTATGTTGTTTTATCTTTAGATAGGAGGATGTAAAAGACACAACACTTGTCTTCAAGGAGTTTATATTCTAGTGGAAGTATTCGTTTAACAAATAAATCAACAAATTGATTTACATTACATTTGCAATTAGGCCAACAAGATTTGCATATCCTTTTCTTGCTAGTTTGTTAAAATTGGCATTTATCAAGGTAGGATATTCACAGTTTGGTGAAATATTTTTCTGCATTTGCTGAAATAATCATTTGGCTTAGTCAGGATGTATAATCTTTTTATATATTGTTGAATTAGATTTGTTATATTTCATTAAGGATATTTCCGTCTCTTCATGAGAAATGTTAACCTAGAACTCTCTTTCCTTTTAATATCTATGTCTGGTTTGGCTATCAAGTTAATCTTGTACTCATAAAATGAACTGGAAAGTGGTTCCTTCTAAGTTTCTTGGAAGATTTGTGTAGGTTTGGCATATTTTCTTTTTCATGTTTCTAGACTTCAATAGAAAAGCCATCTAGGCTCATAGTGTCCTTTGTGAAAATGTTCTAAATTTCAGACTCAAGTTTTATAAAATGCATAAGGTAATTCAGCTTTTGTTTTTATTCTCTGACAATTTTGACAACTGGTGTTTTCCAAGGAATTTGTACTTTTCATCTATGTAGTTGAATTTATTATCATAAAGTTATTCATAATATAACCTTTTTACTGTAATGTCTGAAGGATCTGCAGTGGTGGCTTCTCTGAAATTTTTGATATTGTCCTTTATATTTTACTTTTTATCAATCTGGAGACAATGTCATAAATTTTGTTGCTTTTTAACTATGAACCAGTGTTTGGTTTTATTTTTTTCTCTCTATTACTTTTCTGTTTGCCATTTTGTTGATTTATGCTCTCGGGTTAATTATTTTCTTCTTTCCGCTAGCTATGGGTTTAGTTTGATCATCTTATTGTGGAATATCATGGTGAAAGCCAAGAACATTGATTTCAGACATTTCTTATTTTCACACATATATATTTAAAGCTGTCAATTATCTCCTAAGAACTGTTTTAGCTATTTCACACAAATGGGATATTTTATGACTTCATTTAACTTAGTACAAAATGTTTTCTAATATCTCTTATGATTTTCCTTTATAAAATTGATTTTGAAGAATGTTAGTTAATTTCAAATATTTGTGGGTGATCTAGACCTGTTTTTGTTTCTGATTTTTAATTTATATTCATTTTGATCAGAGAGTATATTCTATATTATTTCACATTTTTAAATGTGTCATTATCTGACCCAGAATAGAGTATACCTTTGTAAATATTTTATATGGAAGTATTTGTTTGTTTATTGATTTATATAAATTTATTTTTGTTGGAGGAGATCTCACTCTGTCACCTAGGCTGGAGTACAGTGGTGCAATCATAGCTTACTGCAGCCTTGAACTCCTGGGCTCAAGTGATCCTCCAGCCTCAGCCTCCAAAGTAGCTGTGACTACAGGTACACATCATCATGGCTGGCTAATGTTTTTCATTATTTTTTGTAGAGACAAAGTCTTGCTGTATTGCCCAGGCTGGTCTCAAACTCCTGGCCTCAAGCAATCCTCTGGCCTTGGACTCCCACAGTGCTGGGATTAATCACTCAACCTGACCCCATACGCAAATGAATAGAATGTAAATTCTATTGTTAGCTATGATATTCTGCATATGTCAATTAGGTCAAATTGTAGATAGTGTTGTCTAGGTCTTCCATATGATTACCAATTATTGGTCTATTTATTCTGCTGATTAGGAGTTTTTAATTGTCCAACAATAATTGTGAATTTGTCCATTTCTTCTCTCAATTCTACTTTTTATTCATATATTTTATAGCTTTATTATTTAGTATATACACATTTAGTATTTTTATTTTTTTATAAATTATTCCTTTTATCATTAATGGTTCTCTTTAACTTGGTACTATACCCCAACCTCTACTTTATCTAATATTAATATGGTCAGTTAGATGTCAATTATTAGGGTTTGCGCAATTTTTTTTCTTCCACTTATAAAATCTGATTTTTTATGCTTTACTTAAAATGCACTTCTTACAGATATCATGTAGTGAACTTTTCACATTTAATGGGATTACCAAAAGATAAGGACTTACTAGTGCCATGTTGTTTGATTTTTTTTTTTGTCTTCTCTTTGTTTCTTACTTCTTTCCTGTCTTCATTTGTTAAAAGTGATGTTTACTTGTAGTGGGTTTTAATTAATTGCTTTTCATTTTTTGTGTATCTGTTGTAGGTTTTTTGAATTGAGGTTACCATGATGCTTGTAAAAAATGTTTTATAACCAATTATTTTAAACATATGACAACTGTGCTTACAAACAAATAAATAAGCAATAATAAATCTAACAGATATTCAAACTTTTAACTCCATCTCCCCTCCTGCTTTTTAACCTTTTGTTGTTTTAATCCATATCTTTTTAAACTACTTATCTCTCAAAAAGTTGCTATAGTTATTTTTGATAGGTTTGTCTTTTAGTCTTTCCTTTTCAAGAGGTAAGTGATTTATACAGCACAATTATGGCAATAGAGTAGTCTGTATGTGTGCACTTACTGCTAACCGTGAGTTGTATATCTTCAGATGATTTCTCATTGCTCATTAACATCTTTTTCTTTCAGACCGAAGAACTCCTTTTGGCATTTATTGTAGGATAAATCTGATGTTGATGGAATTCCTTAGCTTTTGTTTGTCTGGAGAAGTATTTCTCTTTCAGGTTTGAAAGATATGTTTGCTAGATATAATATTCTATGGTTAAGGATTTTTTTTTCCTTCAATACTTTGAATATATCATGGCATTTTCTCCTTGCCTGTAAAATTTTCACTGAGGAGTCTGCTGCAAGACATATTGGAGCTTCTTTTTATGTTATTTTTTTTCTTGTTTCCCTTAAGACTTTTTATCTGTGACCTTTGTGAGGTTGATTATTAAATGTCTTGAGTTAGTCTTGTTTGGTTTAAATGTGCTGATTGTTCTATGACCTTCTTGTACCTAAACAATATCTTTCTCTTGGTTTGGAAAATTTCCTTTTATCATTTTTTCGAATAAACTTTTGAGCTTAATCTCTCTCTACTTCCTCTTTAAGGCCTGTGAGTTTTAGATTTGCCCATGTGAGGCTATTTTCTAGATCTTGTAGGCATGCTTCATTCTCTTTTGTTCTTTTTTCTCTTCTGTCTATTTTCAAATAACCTGTCTTCAAGCTCACTAATTCTTTCTTTTGCTTGGTTAATTCTACTGTTGAGAGATTTGAGAGATTCTAATACAATACTCAGTTTATCAATTGAGTTCTTAAGCTCGAGAATTTCTGCTTGAGTTTTAAAAATTATTTAATCTTTTTGTTAAATTTCTCTGATTTAAAGGTTCTGAATTCCTTCTCTGTGCCATCTTGAAGATCACTGAGCTTCATCAGGATAGCTATTTTGAATTCTTTGTCTGAAAGTTTACATATCTCCATCATTTCAAGGTTGGTCACTGGTACCTTATATAGTTCATTTGGTGATGTCATGTTTTCTTGGATATTGTTAATGCTTGTGGTTGTTCATCAATGTCTGGACATTTAACAGTTATTTATTTTAATCTTTTAATTCTGTGCTTATTTGAACCCATCCTTCTTGAGAAGGCTTTCCAGAAATTCAAAAGGAATTGAGTTTTGTGTTCTAAATCTTTGGTCTCTACAACTATATCAGCTCTCAGGGTGTTCCAAGCCCAATATTGCTATAACTCTTGTAGACTACTGTAACTCTTGTAGACTACTACTTCCACCTTGGTGGACTTGGGTAAAATGTGACAGAATTTCCTGAATTACCAGGCAAAGTCTCTTACTGTCTTTCCTTATTCTCTTTGCTGGGCTGTTAGAGTTGTGGGAGGAGTGACAGGGGCACTCTCTTATGGCCAGGCAGTGCCATCTGAAGCCAGCCCAGTCTCCACTCAAAGTCCATGGTGACTGTTGCCTGGCTACCTCTGATGTTTATTCAAAGCCTAAGGGCTCCTTAGTCAGCATGTAATGAATGCTTCCAATACTGGATTCTCGGCCCAAGGTTGATCCAGAAATGCTGACTCAGGGGCTTCAGGAATCTGCTTGGTACTTTATTTTACCATGGCTGAGCTGGTACCCAAGTTACAAGAAAAGTTCTCTGAATTCTCCCCTTTCCTTTTCCCAAATGGAAGAAGACTCCTTGAGCTGCATTGCTTCATTGCTAGTAGTTGGGAGAGGAGTGACAAAGGCACTGGTTTAGCTGCCACTTCTAATGTCTCACTGGGTCACGTGCACCCCAAGTCAACTGGTTCAGAGCTAGCACAGCCACAGCAATTGCCCAAGGAGTGCAGCTATCGTGGACTAACTGCCTTACAAATTTAATGCACACCTCAGGCTGGTTTTTATCAGTGTGGGTTGGGGAGGGCAGGGCTAGCCTGAATTCTGGTTTCAAGGCAGAGGATTTCCCTCTGGCCAGCTAGTCTAAATGCTCCCTCTGTGGGCACTGGTAGAATTCTTCCCTGTGTTATGTTCTGTTATGCCAGGGTGGCCTTGAGTTTTATTTCATCATCTAAAAACCGCTTCACTCCCCCTTCTCCAGACACATGTATTTATTCTCTCTCCACTCGGTGAGCTCATGCAGCGCTGCTAGGTAATGGGGAAGGGGTGGTGTAGGCAATTCAAGATGACCTTTTATGCCTTCCTTAGCGCCTGTTTCCTTGATATAATGTTAATACCATGTAGTATAATTGCTCTCCTGATTTTTTGTTCTTCTGAAGTTGCTTGCTCATATGGATAGTTGTTAAATTTGGTATTCGTGTAGAGGGATGATCACTGGAGGTTTTTATCCAGCCATCTTTCTCTGTCCTTCCTATCTGTTTTTTTTATGATGAGAGGGCAAGTCCCCTACCAGTTACTTCAGCATGACATGGTAGAAATCTTGTGTTTTACTTTTAAGTTACTTTTAAAAATATATCATATATTTTTGGTTTTTATTAGTTATAAAATTATAATAACTAATAGTATTCAAAAATAAATTATTTTCTGATCTTAGGAAATTTATAACTTCAATTTGTATTCTAAAGTAGTATTATATAGTCAATAATAAAATATTTTCAGGTCAAAGAATGTGCTATATAATATTTAAACATTATCTTGTAGGACAAGTGAGATAGAAATATAAATTTATTGATAAATATGGAATAATGTAATATTACAATTATTCAGGAGAAACAAGTTTATATTTAAAATGTGTTAGGGTAGATTTGAAATCACTGGGAATTTATATTACTTTATATTACTTGATACTTTTTATTATTTATTGATTGATTGATAATAAAAACAGAATTTTTTTTCTCACTATTTTAGAGGCTGAGAAGTGCAGGATCAAGGGATTTACAAATATGGTGTCTCGTGAGAGCCAGTTTTCTGAAAGATGGCATCTTCTCACTGCATACTTTGAATGCTTTTTAAACTCTTATATAACTGCTTTATTTGACAATACCCATATATACAATATTCTGGAAATTGGATCATTTTCATGTGTTTTAATTTATATTAACTTTTTAAATCAGCTTTAAATGTGCTAGGATGACATTGATTTTCATTTTCTAAGGGTCCTTGAGCAAAAAAAGTTTGAAGGTCACTGTGTCCCACAAAATACTTTTGGCAGGTAATAATAAAATAAATTGTTGGAGAATATTTTAGGTAAAGAGTGAATTGGAATCAAAGGCAAAAAATAAAAAATGTGAAAATGTGTCTCTTATGTTCAGAGAACAGGAAGAAGCCCCAGTGTCTTGGTATGAAGAGATTTTATTAGGAGGGAAACAGACATGGAAACATGCACACATACACACAATACACACACTTGTGTATTATACCGTATTTGATATACATTTATATTTATATTATAAACATACATGTGGTTGTTTATACATGATTTTAGGCTTTGGTCTATAATAAAGTGAATGCTATTATAGATCTCTGAACAAAGAAAATGCCAAGATACTATTGACATGAAGACTAATCCAGTAACAATATACTGGAGTGAAAAGGGCTTTAATTTTTCTCCATTTATGAATCTCTATGCAGCTTCTTGGGCTTTCTCACAACATGGTAATCTCAGGGTCATTGAACTTCTTATAAGGTGGCTGCCTTTCAAGACTTCACAAGCAGAACCTGCTAGGCCTTCTTAAGTTTTTGGTCTGGAACTGAAAGAATGTCAATGTTGCTGCATGCTATTGGTAAAAGTAGGTCATAGGAGCTGCCCAAAATGAAAAAGAATATTTATCAGTATCTGAATACCAGGATATAGTTTAATGGGGGCAATTAGAGGTACTGTCTAGGCCTAGGGCAATGACTCCTGCTTGTAAACTCAACACTTCGGAAGATTGAGGCAGGAGGATTGCTTTAGGCCAGAAGTTCAAGATAAGCCTGGGCAATAGTGATGCCCAAAAGTTTGAGACTGTACTGAGCTATGATGATCCCAATGCACTGCAGCCTGGGTGATAGAGTAGGACCCTGTCTCATTAAAAAAAAAAAAAAGATACCATCTAATGTCCTATCAAAAATGGCTCATCACTGTTGTCTTTCTTCAATGAGTTTTTTAGCTTTGTGTTACAATCCTAAAAGATAATACTTGTTTTTATTTTTTTATCAATTCCACTATCATAAGTTGTCTAAGCCTAATTCTTCAGAAATTTCTAAGGTGAAAAGTTATTTCTAGATATTTCAAATTCCTAAAGCATCACATATATAAGAAATTCTCAACATAAAGAAATTATTATTTTTTACCTGAATATAAAATAATTTTTAAAAATATTGAAACCATTTCCTTTGAACATTGTTTTTTCATAATTTTCTTAAAAACTGCTTTAAATCATATGCTAGTATTTCCCATTGTAGAGAGCAACTAATTCATCACATTGCGATGTGTGTATATGTGTGTGTATATATATATATATATATATACATGTGATGCATATATCACTATCATATATCATATATGTATCATATATATCCTTGTAATATCACTGGATTATAGAAATAAAGTGAGATTCTAATTAACATTTTTTACATTCTCAACTTTCTTCAATCCATGGAAATAATGATATTAGAAATTCCTGAGGGGGGAAAAAAAGGAGAAAATGTGTAGCCTTTTTAAAAGAGGCTCACAGAATTATTATTTTGATTTTGAAGTTGTAATTTTTTTGTATTTTTATATTTATTTTATTATTTTTGTGAAAGACAACACAATTAGTATGGATAATAAATAGAAATATAAAATACTCCAAAATTTTTGTCAGTATAAGAGTTTATACTTTCTATTATTAATCTCAACTCATAAAAGCAAAGTAAATAAATAATCTTCACCGAACAAGGCCACAGAAATGCAGAAATGACAGTCTTTTATTTTTACATGCAATACAACTATATCCAAGGGACCTGTATTTTTGCATCTGCTTAATATCACTTATATGAATAGTGAATGCAAATGATGCTGACAAATGGTTTACAAAGTTAAGTATATCTTGAGAGTTTCTTTGTTTGAGGATTTTTCAGTTTACTAAGACAAAAATTGCTTTCAGCACTTTAAATGTGATCACATTGTTTAGATACACATCCTCAAGTGTCCTAAATCACAGATATATATCTTAAATGTCAATGGGGACTGTCTGTGTTAATCCATCCTTTTACAGACGAACATGCCCTTGGCAGTCCTATTCAGAATTCAATGATGCTGTTTAATTGACAATTTAAAATTTGCAACAAGGAATGCTTCTATCCCTAATCCCCAAACTATATTTATGTCTCTTGTAAGTCATAAGCAGGCCAAGGACACTGAGGTCTTTAAGTTTCAAGAGCCTGTGGGATCTGGAATGTATATCAGCCTGTACATATGTAACCTGCTGAGAAATACCAGTGGTGCAGAAAAATATGATTCTATTCCTTGATCACTATAAGTTAAATGGTTCTTTATTTCCCCCCTTTCATTATGTATTTCTAGCTCAATGCTGTGAAACCCACTGACAGTAAATCCCTAGAAACTAGGGTATGAAAAAGAAGAATTTGTTTACTTGTAGGGAAATTGCAATTACCCCCTACAGTTTTTGGGGGGATACAATTTGCAGTCCACTAGTATGGAGTGAAATTTTATCAAGGGCAAATATTTTTTTGCTTGAAATGGAATTTAAAATTCTCTCTGAATATGCAAGGGAGGAGGAATTTTTGACAGAAGAAAGTTGCTGTTATGTTAATAAGTAATAAAAATAAAATAACTATAACCATTTATAATATCTTAGGTTACTAATAAAATGAAAGGGATACAATAAAAGGAGGAGGGGCAATTCGTGAAATAGTGAGAACAGAAAATGACATGCTGAATAAAAAAATAAGCAAAATATATGGTCATCGTCCCAAATTTCATACATAAACATGAAAAATTACCATCTTTTCAATGATTTCACAATTTTATTGTAACACATATTTTCTTTAGTTTATGTCCCTGTAAGAATCATGTAAAAAGAGGTAAGAACATCCGTATGTACAGTGTGGTTGGTTACCGTTTCTAACCATAGACTTAGAAATGCAAGGTTCAAATAAGTGATAATATGAATACCAATATTTAAAAAATATATTAATTATCTGAATGTTTAGAAGACAGTAAGAAAAAAAAGTAGTAAAATCCCGGCTATATAAGACTATAACCCCTTACATAAGGGAAATATGTGAGGTTTTATCTAGCTTAGTGCCTGGGAACACTTTTCTGACTATGGCAGAGGGAAGTGGAGCTAACAGAGCATGACAGTCTATCTGATGTTAGCAGGCATAGAGAAGATTTCTGGAATACTGAAGCAACTGAAATTCATGGGCAGAATTCTGAATAGAAGAGACTTACTGGGAGAGGAGGGGGGTTAGGTTAGCCAGAAATTTATGAAGGGCTTTTCTATGAGTTCTTGATTAATTTCTGGGATGTTCATTCATAAGGTGACACTCAGCAGGTTGAAAAAAGAGTAGCTGCTGCTGGGATAACAAAGGAATTAAGATTCCTGAGGTAACATGTTACTGGAAGTTTTAGCCCACTTATTATGGAAAGAAACTATTGGAAAGACCTTCTGAAAAATCAAGCATCAACTGAGATCTTAAAAATAAGGAACTTGCTCTGGAGTAAAGGCTATATTATAGAACCAAGCAAAAACTGCAGTTGAGTTATCTTAGAGGGGGGAAAAATACTATAAAGACCAACAGGGTAAAGAAAATCTACCTGTTATGGAACATCTTGCCTCATTCCTGTAATCCTAGGCCTTTGGGAGGCCAAGGCAGGAGCATTGCTGGAGCCCAGGAATTGGAGGTTGCAGTGAACTATGATGATGCCATACTACTGCACCATACCCCTGGCAACAGAGTGAGACCATACCAAAAAAAAAAAAAAAATCCACCTGCAGTTCAAATGCCTGCCAGGGCAAAAGTAAATACTTTTCATAGAAAGATAACAAAACTAAATTATCTACAGTGCGTAATCAACTATGTCCATTATGCAATTAAAATCTACTTGACACGTGAAAAATTGAAAAAATATTACCCTTACACAAGGGAAATGGCAAGCAATAAAAGCCAATTCTGAGGTGACCTAGACGTTAGAATGAGCAGACAAAAACTTAAACAACTGTTTTAGACATGCTCAAGTAAATAAAGAAAGGTAGACACAGCGAAAAATCCGATGAGAAATCTCATCAAAGAAATAGAACATTAAATAAGAAACAAAAATTCTATAGTTAAATAGTACAATATCACACAGTTTAATAATAATCACAGAATATTTTTAGCAACAATTTATAAGCTAAAAAAAGAATCAGTGGGCCGGGCGCGGTGGCTCACGCCTGTAATCCTAGCACTCTGGGAGGCCGAGGTGGGCGGATTGCTCGAGGTCAGGAGTTTGAAACCAGCCTGAGCAAGAGTGAGACCCCGTCTCTACTATAAATAGAAAGAAATTAATTGGCCAACTAATATATATAGAAAAAATTAGCCAGGCATGGTGGCATATGCCTGGAGTCCCTGCTACTCGAGAGGCTGAGGCAGCAGGATTGCTTGAGCCCAGGAGTTTGAGGTTGCTGTGAGCTAGGCTGACGCCATGGCACTCACTCTAGCCTGGGCAACAAAGCGAGACTCTGTCTCAAAAAAAAAAAAAAAAAAAAAATCAATGAATTTGATGACAGATTAATACAACAGAAACTATATTAAAGACAAATATTAAACAAATATTATCAAATAATAATATAAATATAAAAAAATTATCAAATATTAAAGTTTTAGTTACCTGTAGGGCATTATCCATTAGTGTGTACATAAACCTAAATAAGGTTTCACAGATATGTAAGTGAATATCATGTAAGAAAAGAGAAAAATGGGGCAGATAAATAACCGAAGAAAAAAGACTGAAGATTTTTTAAAAATTAGTGAAAAATCTACCTGTGTTATAATGCATCTGTAATCATACAGGTTATAGAAGTGCAATTACAGAAGGCTTCAAATTGGATAAACACACACACCCACACATCTGGGAACATTGTAGTTAAATATCGGAGAATAAAAAATAATACCAGAGAAAAATGATACTACACACAAGTAAATTATGACTAGAAAATAGTTTACTTATTTTCAAAACTAATGGAAGCCACTGGATGATGGAACAACATCTTTCAAGTGTTGGGGGGGAGGGTGTCAAACTGGAATTCTATACTGGTGAACTATATCTATCAAAAATGAGGGTGAAATAAAGATGGTGTCAGATAATAAGAAAAAAAATTATTCTGATGGAAAGGATTTGATGCTAGAAGGAAGCTTTGCTATACAGTAAAAGAAAACCGAGCACTATTATTAAATACATGGCCATATGTAAGAGATCTGTTTGTACTTTGATTTCTTTAAAAGCTAAAATTTTTAAAGAAAAATTGTTATAATATATTTTGGGATGGCATGATAGTTATAAGAGTTAAATATATGATAATAGCACAAGGATATGGAAATATAAATGCAATTATATTAACAAAATTTTCTTATATTTTACATATAGACATGCAGTAATAACAATAATGCACATTTTAACTCCCAGAGTAATGACCAAGAAGTAATACAAAGATATAATAATAAAAATCTAATAAATTAATTAAAATATACAGATAAAAGAGGACTTTATCGCACAAAATTACAGATCTGAGAAACAAATGGTCTTAAAAATTGACAGGACAAAAAGAAAACAAATGGAAGGACAGTTGGTTTTAACCCAAATATATCAATTTTAATATAAAATATTATATAAAATATAAAATAATATAAAATAATACTATAAAATATTATTAATAAACATATATTGATAAGATACTCTAGATAAAATAGATATTGTCAGTATATAAAAATAAGTCCTAATTTTATGCTACCTACAAGGGACACATTTTAAACACAAATAAATAACTTAGAGTCAAATAATGAAAAAACACAGCATGGAAAATATGTATAACAAATCTACCCTAACGTGTTAATAACAGGAGAAAAAGTAGATGTTTTGCCAGAGATTTACAGGAACATCATATAATGATAAAAGGTTAATTCATCAAAAATTAACAATCCGAAATGTTCATTCACCTAATAATAGGGTTTCAAAATGTATGATGCAAAAACCAACGGTGCTATTGAAAGAAGTAGGAAAATAAACTTTCATAGTTGGAGATTTTTACATCTTTTTCAGTAATGTATAAAATAAGTAAACAAAAACCTATAGATTTAGAGTATTAAAATTATAACACAAATTGACCAAATTAACATTTATAGAAGCCTATTGCCAATAGCTTCAGAATACTCCAAATTTTGAAGTGCACATATAGAATGCTAATAAAAATAAAACAAATGCCCCAAAGAATGTCACACAAAATTTTTTTTTAAAAAATAAATCTTACAGAATATGTTGTCCAACCATAACACGGTAAAATTAGAAATCAATAAGAGTAAGATACATAGAAAATACCCAAATCATTTAAAAATTCTAATTAACCCAAAGATCAATGAAAAAATTATAGGGAAATTAGAATATATTTAAGATAACTGATTTGAAAACCCTAACCTAACTCTAACTTTAACCGTAATGATAGACAACGTATAATTTGCATGATAAGCTAAAACATTACTTAGAAGAACATTTATAGCCTTAAAAGATATCTGAGAAAAATAAGACAAAATTATAAAACTACAAAAAAAATGTTTAAAAAATTTCATCATTTAGAAAGTGGAAATGTCAAAGAAAATTAAATACACAGTAAATAGAAAGAGGCAAATGATAAATATGAATGCAGAAATAAATGAAATAGAAAGTTAAAAATAGAAAAAAAGAGAGAGCTGAAGGAATGGTCTTGCTAACTGCTAACAAGAAAGTAGATTTCTAACTGGTAGAAGCTTAGAGTAGCATAAACCCTGCCTCTAAGGTTAGTAACATGAATAACTCTCCTATATATAAATGTTTACCTAGCTGAGCAAACAAATGAAAGTGTTAATGGTCATTAACATTTGCAGGAACTGGTCAATTCTCATTCTAAAAGAGAAAAGAGTTTCTGGGAGAGGGGAGGAAAGGGTAGACTATCTGATGGACTGTCATCAAAAATTCACTGTCTGTAAAAAGGGTTTTTTGAGTATTGTTTTAAACAGGCTTGAAAAAGTTCCTGAGCACAAAGTAGGAGTGCGAACTCCTCACTTCCTCAAGGAGAGAGAGCACTTGGATGCCTCTGGCTATCAAGAAGAAAGAAGAAACTAATTTCTCTTATTAACCTGCTATATGAGAAACAGAAAAAGCCAACACGGCAGTTTCTCAGCTATCTTCTGCTAATTGGGCTACTGTCATAAGTCCCCCCACCTCCCCTCCTCAACCTGGCCTAATAAAGACAGTCATTTGGCCTCAGGGCCAGCGCCTCTATTTTAGGCCCCTCTCTGTGTTCAGAGAAAGAGTGAACTTCATGCTTTTATTTATCCTAAACTTTGAGAAATCTTTCTCACTTGTATATGGACTTCACACCCTAATAAGAGCCAAACATTTTTTCACTGAATAAGTTAATAAATATTATAAATCCTTAGCATGTGCATGCATCTGTATCTCAGAGAACAAGGCAGGGGATTGGGGGGAGAATGAGAGAATAAAAGTGTGAGGGTATGAGAAAGAAAGAGTGAAAATACATATTTTACAATTTTCAAGAATAAAGATTTCACACAGATCATACAGCAAAGGTCTATTGTGATTATGGTGAACAACTTGATGTCCATAATTTAAATGAAATGCAAAAAAAAAAAAAAGCCCCAAACTTTAAAAACTCAAATCAATAAAAGCGGTGAAAGAAAAAATTGAAGATCTGAATAAATCTCTATCCATTAAAGAAACTACATTTATAATACAAATCTCAAAAGGATATCTCCATTTCCAGATTGTTTCAGTGTTAAATTCTGTGAAATACTTAAAAATGAACTAATGCCAATAATACACAAACTCATTGAGAAATTTTAGAAAAAAAGATGTCAGCATAACAAAAAGTGATTAAGATTTTAAAGTGTAAAAAATACATATCAATATCCCCCATAAAAATAGATGCAAAATATTTATCAGAAAACTACTAGAGCTAGGACAGGGGTCCTCAAACTTTTTAAACAGGGGGCCAGTTCACTGTGGGCTGGGTACTAGTAGGCTGCTCAGCAGGACAGGCAGTGGCGGCCAAAACACCTGGCAGGCAGGATAAATGTCCTCAGTGGGCTGCATGTGGCCCTCGGGCCATAGTTTGAGGACACCTGATCTAGGAGATGTGGGAGTTTCTTGGTTATGAAACTTCCCACAAAATCTCCCCAAATAATCACAAAATCAACAGCATTGCTAAAGGGCAGATTTAACATTATCTTTAATGTATTTATGGCATACCCGTAAATGAAGAGACAAACCAAATTTAGAAAAAATAAAAATAAGCTATCACCCATGCTGCTGTAAGCCTGGGGGTGAAGGAGGAGAGAGATTAAGAGACTGTGTACAAGAATATAAAGGCATAGATGACTTAGATACAGCAGGTAAATCTCAGAAAAAGAGAAAGTCTGAATTTAATGTCTCATGCTGAAGAAAAGATGGGGCTTAGTTACAGGGAAGAGGTTTAAAAGTGCATAAGACTAAATGGCACAGCGGTTTAGGCAAGCATTTCTTCCTGGGGAGAATGGGATATATGGAGAAACGATGTTATGCTTCAGAGAAGTGTCAATAAAAGGAAAGAAGGAAAAAAAAGGAAAATTTAAGACTTTTAAAGAATTAACAAGAATTCAGACACATTAAATCTCTCCCTCTCCAACTTTCCCATAGACATCATACATGAAATAAAAAAATTGCCCATAAGAAGGCAGAGCTGAAAGAAGTGGGTGTTGTCAGCCTCAGGGCAGTGCTTATAAAATACTTAGGATATAAATAAAAAATCACACTATACAAAAAATTCCAAGACAAGCATTTAGGCAGATAAATATTTTCTCAAAAGAACAACCAGAAGGCTGAGCAAAATTGTTATGTCTAAATTGAATTGAATTTTCCCTAATGTCCAAAAGCATGGGGGCATATTTTAAAAAATCAATCTGAAACAAACCAAAAACCAAAGAGTATAAATGCTCAAAAAATAGAAAAATAAATTAATAAGCCAATAGCATAAAAATTTATATAAAATGTAAACTTCTACAGTACAAAGACAAATAGATAAAATTGTTATGGATAAAAACACCTTTGGCTCTTATGAGAGATATTAGACTTTAACTATACATTAAAAATAACTAAATTGTACTGAAATAAATAAATACAGTCTCTTATTCAACAAAACCTAAATGCCTAGAAATGTTTAACTTAGTATCATTACTAATACTAAATTTGAAAACAGGCCGATGTCCAACAACAGAAAACTCATGGAAAGCTAAATTATTATAACTGATTTTCTTAGTTGCTTACCATGTAGATTTTCAATATAATGTTTATATTTCAAGTATGAAAAATGCTTTTGTTATGCTAGGTGTCTTTAGTGAGATTTAATATAGTATGCAATTTGGCTCATCTATAGAAAAGAAAAGAAAAGAAAAGAAAAGGGTAAAGAAAAGAAAAAAAAGTAGGAAGAAAGGAAAGAAGGAAGAAAAGAGAGAAAAGTGCACTCAAAATAATGTAGTAGAAATACAGATGAAATATATTTATTTATTTTTCTATATTATCAAAATTTTTACAATCAGTATACCTTGCTACTATATGTTTTAAAATTGTATTTCTTGAAATCTTGCTTTCAACTTTTCCTGTTTGTGCCCTTTTAAAATTTTTATATCTAAAGTTATTTTTAATTCAGTTTAAATTAAATTATATCTGAAAATTTGAAGACAATTTGTTTCATAAATGGGATGGAGGAGAGCTTGAAGTGTCATTGCCAATGGGAACCACAGAAACAAAAGCTTTGACTTTAATATATAGTCAAGATTGTTCCTAATTAGAGTCCTAAAATGTATTATTGAGCCAGTTTAGGGTAGCTGATGGGAGCAATGAAACTTCTGTCCCATTCCTTGGAGAGGATCTCTGCCACTAATGCTTTGCCAAATAAAAGTGAGCACCTTGTAAATGCTTGGTTTACCTTCACATAGTTACATAGGTACATAGTTCCTTTTTGCAGTCTGAAAATTTAATAATTAAATAGTTAATTATATTAGATAAGTAATAAGGATACCTGGGTTGTTGGGGTCGAAGGTATGGACAAAGGGAAATTTTGGTACACTGACCTCATATGGATTACTTAGCAAGTCAATAATAAAAAAATATTTGAGAACATGTTCTTTTCTGTGTATTTTAGATGAGTCTCTCTCTGTCTTTTTGTCTCTCTCTTTCTCTCTTTCATATTAGGATCACAGTGGGGCAGAGACAGAGGCGTACCTGGCTGCTTCCTCCTGCATAATTCTTCACTTAACTGCTATACTTTTAGAAACCTAGTATTACACAGAAATCCAGATCCACAATACATAAGGAACTTTCCTCTTTCTCTTTGTTCCTAGGTTTGCTCTGAGTAAGTAAATTTGGCAGAAGGCAAGAATCTAATTTGAGAGATTTGGCCTGACAAGTAAGATAGAGAAAAAGCCTCTTGGGAAAAGACACCATATTGTTGATTAATATTTTGTATCAAACAAGATACTGCTTCTAATATATTTATTTTTATCAATTTATAGAAATGCACTCATTTTTAAATTTTTTACTCATGCATAGAGTTACTGTTGCAACTCTATGTTAATATTTAAACTGTTAA
This sequence comes from Mirza zaza, assembly GCA_008750895.1. Taxonomy (NCBI): domain Eukaryota; kingdom Metazoa; phylum Chordata; class Mammalia; order Primates; family Cheirogaleidae; genus Mirza; species Mirza zaza. Next base: position 7,947 of record VSMD01078021.1, on the reverse strand, counting down.
TATAACCAAAGGTATATAGAATATTAACTGAGTTTTTGGGAACTTGTAATAATAAGTCTAAGGTTCTGTTAATTTATGTATTTTTTACATCACCCATTTACAATGCACTTTATATAAACCAACAGTATACTGGTTGATGCACAGACAAGTTTGAACATTTCTGTTCTCCAAAGCTTATTAAAAAGAAAAAATTGTAAACCAATGATTACATTATTAGATATTTTCCCTAGAATCCTTTGTTAAGGCAGAGAAAGATCATCTTTGCTTAAGTCAGTTAGAGATGGCTTCACAAGGACATACTTAAGCTGAATTACGGAGATATGAAGGGTATATCCATCAGAGAATGAAGGAAGGGCAGTGTACGCAGAAGACATGTAATACACAAAAGCTTTGAATCATGAAATTACATGGCAAATTCAGGAAAGTGAAAGTGATTCCATATGGTTGAGGATAGAAGAGTAGTCATGAGTCAGAAGGAATGGATCCAGATAGGTAGTTAAGAATCAGATTTAGCAGGGCTTTATGCCATAATAAGAAACATTGCTTATTCAGAAAGAAAATATGAAGTAGTATTTATGATTTGAATAATAATAATAACAGAGCATGTAACATTTACTGCTCATTTAGTATTCAACACTGCTAAACACTTTTATTTCTGCACTATCTTAATTGTCACAACAATTTTGCAATAAGATAGCAAGAGAATATTTCAGTTTGTGTTTAAACAAATTACATCAGAACTAGTACGGGAAACAATGTGAGGAGATGCAGACCTAGAAGCAGGAATAATAACTTAAATATTTTACTTAGAGCACTCTTGTCATTTTCTAGGGATATAGAATGAAGAAGTGGTGGGTTTGACAAGGAAGGCAAGAAATCTAGTTCTGATCTAGATTTTGTGGTGCTGGCTATTTTCACTAGGTCTTGAATTTCTCATTACTAAAGAAGGGAAATTGAACCATAAGGTCTTCAAAGGACTCTATTATTTAGTTGAATTTCTCCTGAAAGCAGACCCTAAGGCAATGGTTTAGGTGCAGGTAATTTATTTGGAAAGTGATTCTAGTGGGAAAAGTGAAAGGAGGAATTAAAATTGTCAACAAAGTATACACTAATGAAGAGGTTTCTGCTTTGGGCAACTAGGAGTTAGTTCCAGGAGAGGCAGAGTGGGCTTCTGAGGAATATTTTCACACCCGCCTCAAAATTATCCAAATGCAGAAAAGGAAACTGGGATATTTGTCTACTAAATTCTATAGCTCACTATTCAATTATTGCCCCTGAGGAAATTACCTATCCTGCACTTCTGAGATGCCCTGCCATTGGGTTTACTAAGCTACCATGGCACTGGGGAGAGCCTTCAGGAAGAGAAATGGAAAGATACCTGTATTTGAGGTGGAAAGAAACTGTTTTAATTGGGAATTGTTCTGTGCAGCTGGGGAGCAAAGGGGGCTTCATAAGTAGTCTGAGAAGAAACAAGAACACCTGCTGCTCTTTATTTTTATTTTATTTTTTTTCCAGGCAGCACTATATTCACCACACCTGCTACTCTTGTTCAGTAGATAGAGATTCCCAGTCTCCTAGGGATGAAAGTAAGTGCTGTTGCCCCCATCTGGATCCGGCCCCACCCTAATTCTCTACACCTGGGGGAGGAGGGAATACCCTATGAATCTGCCAATCAGAACTTGCTTTGCCAGCTGCAAAAGAATGCAGAGGACTCTCTAGCCCACCACCCAGCAGCATAGGTACCTAAAACTCACATGCGTAGTTAAGGCTCAGGTCATACGATTCCCAACTATCCAATCAAACTGGTTGCATGGTGACCTCTGAACCAGGAGGGCGGGCCCTATCCAGGCACTATAAAATAAGACTGCAGCCTGTAGCCAAGTGCTCTCTTTGCCCTTCCTTTTGCTTGCCCTGCTGCAGCAATGGGTCCAGTTGTCATCTGTGGCGTATGTACCACGCTCAGTAAACCTATATTTTGCTCTTGCCCTTTCTCTCCTCTAGAAACCTCATCTCCTCTATAAACCTTGCCTTACTTTGGTGCGTCTGGTCATTCTTCCACCATAAGCGCTCCAAGAACCCACAGTTTCAGACTGAAACCTGACACTCTGTTCTTCCAATGTTTCAATGAGCTTGTTTGACCTTTGCATCTTCAGTATGGCTTTTAGGTAACCAGCAGTGTCAGCCACAACACTCAGCAATTACTCTCTGTTCCTGAGAAGGCAGTAGTACTGTTAAATTAAGCTTAGCCTAAAGCTGTCTTCTTACGTATGTTAAGTTCAGCCTAAAGTTTCTCTGTACATGGTGAAATGTAAACTAAATGTGTAAACACGCTGTAACCTACCCTTGTATCCGTCAGCTAGTTTCAACCAATCCAACCATGTTCAAACAAGGCAAATGCCAAGCTGTGATCAACCTGGCTGTTTCTGTACCTCACTTTCATTTTCGGTACATTGCTTTTCTTTATCTGTCCATATATGTTCTCTGACCATGCAGAATCTCTCTAAACCCATTCTGGTTCAGGGGGTTCCCCAATTTACGAATCTTTCTTTGCTCAATTCAACTCTGCTACATTTAATTTGTCCAAACTTTTTTCTTTTAACAGATGGTATCAGAAATGGGATGCCAAGTAGAGCTTCTAGCAACCCCCAGGGTCAGTGAGTGACCAGGCAAGATATCTGCTAGACTCACTGTGACCACTGCTCTCACAGCTAGTTGGGATTATGGGTAAGTTCCCTCTTCGATTCCAAAGCTCCACAGATTTGTGTTTTGAGCTGAGTTCATTTGATCAAATTTTTTATCCAAACTGGGTTCAAAATTGTGATAGAAACTGGACTGGGTCCAGGATTAGATTGGATTAGATGATTAACTGGCTTCAATACAGTATAAGGCCTTGGGTTTCTGACTGGGTCAGACAGAAACTGTCAGTAAATGACAATATCTCAGAGGGTGCAAACTCTGGCTTTCAGGAATTTGCAGAGCTTTTTATATTCTTTCTCATTTGTTTCTTCTTCTTGCATACTTAGATAGAGGAAAACCATTGGTTAAGTTGATCAAGGGCATTTGAAAGCCAAAACCAAGGTTCAGTGTAAAAATAGGATCCTAATTTCTGAAGAACTGACTGCTCCAACTTCTGGCTACCCCAACATTTACATGTTTAAGTATGAGGGCCCAGAAGTAGCAAACACTTACAGAAAGGATAAAATACTAAAGATAATTTAAAATTACAGTGGAACGTTTCGAATGAACAACATTGCACTTTAAGAAGTGCATTTAAAAATAAGGGCTTCTCCCGAATTAGTTTTATCCAGGGATTCCTAGTGATGTGCAGACACTTCTAAAAAGGTTTCAATATTTTTATTCGCTTTTTAAAAAGATTCTTTCTTTATAAATGGCAAATACAAATTATATGGATTAATTGATAAGAAAATTAACTTTTTGGCTTAGTTACTATCCTGCCCAAAGGTGAAATAAAAAATCTGAGTAATGTGTTTATAGAAGGTGGACCCTCAGGTAAAGTAGGCTTGCTTTTTTTTCAGAGCTATCCTTGCTGAGTCCAGGCATAGAGAATGCTTTATTTGCAAAATTTTTTAAAGGGTTCTGCCCTGAAGTCAATAATCTCATCATGAAAGAAGCTAAATTAAAAAAAAAAGCCACCTACCTAACTAGATTGGTCTCTAAAACACTTTCAGGCATTTTGCTGGCTATTTTGAAACTCTTTGTTTAAAAAATAAACATCTATAAAAGAAATCTCCATTTGTAATGGCATATCCCCTCTGCGTTTAAACCACTAGAAACTTTTAAGAGAAGACATTGGTTTAAAGTTTATATAACAAACCTTACCTTTAATATATTTCCCTGGCAATCTTTTCTTGAGTGAACCTTTTCCTTAAACCCTTCTTTTGCCTCAGTGAATAATGATGTTTAGATCTAAATTCTGTGCCTTTGAGATGTAAATTTTTATTTAAGAAAGATAGAACAAATTTCGAATTTTCTAGCTAACAAATTTTCAGGACTTTATAGTCTACAAGGAAAAAGCTATTTGAAACTTAGCAAATGAAAATCCTTATAAAATTGTAAAACCACTTCTGTCTGTGTGTATATATCTTTTTGTTTGTATTAGTCATGTGTATGTGATATTTTACTGTCAAATATATAAAAGAATTCTAATTAATTTAAAAAATGTAATCAGTCAAATATTTTATCAAGAAAAAACAAAACAAAAAACAAAACCAGAAAGTAACTGGGATGCCTTTCAGCTCAAAAAACTTTATTTGCTGTAAATAAAAGTAATTTAAAATTGTTGGCAATATAAAATTTGAATGTCTTCAGAATTATCAGTGTTAAGTATAATTCAGACATTTTGCCAGTTCCTAATGGTCAAACAGGTTCAGAGTGTTTCAGCTACATGTTTTAAGGTTAAAAATGTTGCTTCTATAATATTTTTGAGACTTGCTTGATTTGTCTGTGAGATTATGTTTTAGGTTTTGAGCCTCTGGATTCTGGGGTCTGGTTAGGCGGCTATGGTAAGGCCTGGGCACAAGTCCTCAGTGTCTAATATCTACACTACCACATGCAAGGCAAAGTCAGTCTCAATATGCTCCTTCCTCCTTGGCCCAGATTTACCTCTTGGCCATTCTCGAAATAGCTGGACCCTCCAGGCATTCTCTTCACAGCTTTGTCCTCTGTCCTGAGCTCTGTACTTGGTATGCCAATTCAGGACAGATATGAGTGCTGCTTTTCAAAGTTGTTCTGGGTGCCAAATGGCTACTTGAGACCCCAAATGACTGGAAAAGACATTAGCAAGGCTACCTATATCATATTTTCAAATTTTTTTTCAGTAAATTAAAAGCTTAAAGTCATGCTATGTCAAATCAAGTAATAGATAATTATAAAATGTCTGAGTCATTTCTAAATGTTAAAATGCTGAAGCATTAATTATTAAACATAGTTTAATTATATATTCTTTGATATCTTATTTTTATGTGGTGTATAGAAGCTAAATATATTTTGAATAGTTAATAAACAAAAAGTTGAAGAAATATATCGTTCTAAAAATTATGGAATGGTTTTCATCTACAAATACTGATATAAAACAGTTCAAAATTACATTAAAGGTTTTCACTAGAAATTAGGGTTTCTAAGAGTTAAAGCTGTTATTAATATATGTAATCAAAACTACTAGCCATGAGATAAACAATTCTGTATGCAGAGTGTATAAAGCAAAGCAAAATATGTCTTTGGTGAGAAAAGTTATAAAGACATGAAAATGTATGTTTATTGAGAAAAAAATAATAATTTTGTCTTGTTTGAAGTGACAAAATTTGTTTCAAATTAAAGAAATAAAAATATATAAAACTAAATAAATACAAAAAGTTGGAAAGATATAAAGAATAGGATAATATTTTATAGGAAACTACAAAAAGTTTATGGAAATATAGTGTAGTCAAATCTGACATATTAGATAGATTTGCTTATAAAGTTTTATTAAAATTAGCTTTTATATTGATAGTACCCAAATACAAAAGTAAAAATTGATTTTCTCTTTTAAACAAGAAATTTCATGTAGTATTAATAAGGGATAGTAAAAGTTTTTTGTTCACTTTTTGAGTAAACTACAAAAAAAAAGAGAAAAGGAGGAGAGACAAATTCTGTCTTGTGGTGTGTTTCTGAAGTTTATCGATTGCAAAACCTGCATCTTCTATCCAAGAAAAGAGACTTATGCTTTGCTTTCTAAAACTGTTCAGTTATCGTTTTGGTTAAATAAATATTATTTAACAGGGACTTGTGATTTTATTTTAATTGTTTTAAGCTTTTGACATATTTGTCAGGGTTCCTAAAATCAAATTTCAAATTCAAAATTAAGTCTATTTGCCCTCGAACTAATGTTGGATGCTACAGAGGGCCCTGCAGCATCTAGCACGGAGATAAACAGGCTTATTTGATATGTTAATTACATGGAAAGCATTACAAAATAATGTTTAAACTTCTTTGAGTTTTATTTTTATGGATATGTTATTAATATATGTTCCAAAATTATATTATATTCCTAAATTTCTGATGTCTTAGTATGTTATTAGTCATAATTATAGCTATTATGTTAAATTATTGTAGGCCACAGAAATAACCCAATTTCCTTGTCAATTGCATCTTTAACAGTGACCCTTTTAAGGCTTTTTCATAGTTAATTTCTTAATTCTGATGCATTTCTGAAAGCTCTCTACCAGTAAGTAAAATCCTAGAGTGTGTGTCTTCAAGGAGGTTCATGGAAAGAATAAAAAGAACATTGACACACACTCTTGAGTGCAGGTTTCTGATCACTTTAGGAACATATCATTTGGGCTGAGTAATAATTCCTAGAACTCTAATGAAGAAATTGACTAGTTTATAAAACTTCTAACCCAAGCAGGACAATAATTAATTTAATACTGAGAAAATGCTTTGCCAGATTTTCATGCTAAATCAGCTAATACTGAAATTGTTTATACATGCAGTTTCAATAAACACCATGATTTAATTGTTTATACATGCAGTTTCAATAAACACCATTGACTAAGGACAATCAAACCCTTCACAATTACCTATGATAACCCATCTGATACATAGTGCTATACATCTGAATTGGAGAAACAAAATTGGTATTTAAGAAGATATAAATCCGATGTTTAGTGTGGGTTCATGGGGGGCCTGGACAGCTGCCTGGTTCTTCCTGAGTCTTTAAAGCTTCCATTATTGAAAGCTCTAAACTCTATAACTCCTCATGGATGAGATAAGATTATATCTATAGACATAGATATGATATATAGATATATAGAGATCTACATATACAGTGTATATATGTGGTGATTGTTCTAAATTGCTAAAATAGTTATGACCAAAGTTTGGAAAGACAATCAAAAAAGTCTTTGGAAAGACTTTTATCTGTGGAGGATTTCTCAGTCCACCTTATACATGGACAATCTTATGCCTTCATAGATGGAAGATGATAGTTCAACATAGGCAAGAAATTTTAATGGGAATGTTATTGCTTCATAATCAGTCAGAAAACAGATCACTGGTCCATTCCTTTTAATCTACATCATAGGTTAAAGAGAACATTGCAAGGAGGCCTTTGTTCTTGATGAGCATCATTTATTTGGTCTCCTTTTCTATGATTTGGAGTAAATAAGGCAATGATTAGAAATTTGTCCTTCATAATAGGCTCTATAGCAGATTCTACTGCAAAAGATATGGTTGCAAAACAAACTTCTTTAAATTCTCTTGTGAAAGTTCTACTAGATAATAGAATTGTTCTAGATTACTTACTGGCTGAACAGAGAAGAATCTGTACAGTTGCTAAAATTTCTTGTTAAACATGGATGAATACCTAAGATATTATAGAGATTCAATTGTAAGTGATTAATGAACAGGCTGGTTCATTGAAATGAGTAGCCTCATTCTTTGATCTATTTTATTTTAGTTGGTTTGGTTCATGGGGACCCTCACTAAAGAGCATATTCTAAACTCTGGGTATTATCCTCCTGATAGTCATAATAGTAGTCTCCCAAGTACACTATACTCTCAGTTTTAAAAGTTTTCATGTAGCTATATGTAAAATATCAGATGGTCTCTCTTCAATTGGAATGACAAAAACTCAAATTCATGATGATTGTGGAGACACCATAATCTGTGAATGACAGGCATGCTGAGACCAGAAAGTCAAAAATCATGGCAACTAAAAGTGGTGCTAAAGGTCAGACTTTCACCTAAATGACAACCTGGCCAAAAGGGGAGAATTATTAAACGAAATGTCAACAAGGTTCATAAATTTGGAAAGGAGAGCTTTATTTCTCATAAAGTATTGCAGCCTGCTGGCTGGCCATTTTGCAGGCTAAGAAGCATAGCCTTGGGCAGAAATTGAGAGTGAGCACTTCAATGGAAGAGTAAAGGGAATAGAAATTTATTTTGAAT
>VSMD01078020.1:0-42198 GCA_008750895.1 Mirza zaza | reverse complement strand
AAAAAAAAAAAAAAAAAAACCTCTAGAGAATACAGAAATAGTAGCTATACGGGGCTGAGGTAGAGGACCAAGGAAAACGCCCTCTCAGTGCCCCCAGACGTCACTGAGGGGAGCACAACTGAGGCTCTCGGGCTGGCAGAGAAGGTTCTGTGAGGCCAGGCTGGAAAAACTCTCTGTAAATCCATCTTCTGTTACTTTTCCTAAATCTGCCCTCCCAGGTACCAGGAAGCTTTTGTAGGGAAGCTTCCCATGGCAACTCTCTGATGTCAAACCCCCAAGAGAGGCGCCAAGGGAGTTGCTGGCTGCATCCATCTCACCTCTGGGCCTGCCGGCTGCATCCATCTCACCTCTGGGTGCTGGGGACGCTGCTGCAGAAAAAGTGCACAAATATCCAGACACAAGCCCTGTCCTCCTTAACATCATGCCACCTGGCAGAAGAAAAACAGTTCAAGGGCTCAGACTCATCTTCACAGAGCAAGGAAAAGGTAAATTTGGGGCCAGGAGACAACAAAATGATAAAGGCAAAGGTACAAAAAGGCCATTTATTTGAATTTGTCAGAGTACAGGTGGTGTCCATCAATAATTTTCCATGTAACTAAATATTTCCTCTCTATTGACTGAACTATATATATATATATAAAATCTATTTCCAGTGGTAATTTTCTAAAGTATAATATACATGGCATTTCATCTTAGAATACCTAAGTACAGTTAATTCTTTTCCATAGGATGCAAAATTCTTTTTGTTGGTATCAGAATTGCTCATTGCCAAAGTGTAGAGATGCTCTCGGGCGCTATGGGTAGATGTGAGATTTTCAGGACAATACCCATGGTCCCAGAATGCTGTGGGATTTTTATGTCCTTTTATCTTATTTAATTCTTGGGTTTGGTTGGCTTTCTCTTCTGATTTCTGTTATTCATCAATCTCTTGGCTAACACTTACTGTTATCCTTTTCTCCTTACTAATCATTGTTTCTACTTTACTCTGGTCTAGGAAATCAGAAGATCATTTAAGACTTTTGTCTGAGGTAGGGAATCAAGATGGCGGACGAGAAACACCGCCAGAGAGAGTGTCTCTGCAGAAAAGACAGATTCTAGCAGAAATTAGAAGAAAGAAGCAACAAGACAAGCCTTCATCCGACGAGGGTCGGAAGGAGGAGTACCTGAGACCATGAGAGACTCCACAGGAGGAGGTCACGGAGGAGAACTGGAAGCTGGGACTGCTGGAGCAGCCCAGAGACCAGCGGGAAGGGTAGGTGGATCTGCTGTTTCCCCTCACATGCATCTGGGACTGCTGGTGGGCTCTCCAGCGGGTGGAGAGACCTGTGGACACCAGCCCAGTGACGGCCGCCGCCAGTGAGCGGTAAGCCAGTAGTGGACATGCCACCAGGCTCCGAACTCCCTCAGGGCACATCCGTGTGCACAGACCCGAGCCGCGCGGCAGACGCCATATTGCCTCCTCCTCCCCTCCCCCGACCCTACTCACGGGTGCCCAGAGAGAAAATATAGCCACCAGCCGGAGTCACCTAAAGAGAATGGGACCTTCCCTTTTGGGGCCCTACAGCTGACTAAGGGGAACTCAGACTGTGAGCTCTCTAACCACCAGCCCTCCCAGGTGCTGCTGGCACGGTGATCCCAGGAGAACGGGGCAGACCATGAGGCTGAGAGACATAGACCCAGCTTGGGCTCCTTGTAGGTGAATTGGGACTGGCACTCCTCTCCCTGGTGAGGATATAGTTTGAAATCTGGGACCCAGAGGTCAGACCTACAGACCAGATCCCATGCACCGAGGTCTTGCATTGCCCGGGGCACAGAAGGGATATACGTGAACAGCCTACTGAGGTGTGTGTGCCTTCAGGGGAAGATCAGCATCGTAGAGGGCAACTCTCCTCCCCAAAGGAGGCCGTGCACCCAGCCCAGGTAGCGTTCCTGTGCAGGGAACCACCCCGCCAGCATCACAGGCAAGGGAGGCCTGATGGCATGTGGTCTGGCCTGCTGGCAGAGGCCCAGGAATAGCTGCGGAGTTGGGGACGGTACAAAGAAGCGAGGCCCGCTCCAGACTGTGGGTCTCAGACAGCCCCCCCCCAACATGCACTCTCTGACTGAGCGGGGCCATTCCAGCCCCTCCCTGACAGCTTATCCTGGAAGCAGAGAACAGAACTTTGACCCCTGCTAATGACATTGGTAGTGCCGGAGGGCAGGCTGACCCAACCCAGGGCAACCCAGACTCACTCCCAGAGCAGCCCTCACTGAGAAGGAGAAAAGGACACACCTGGAAGTCCCAGGACCCCACCCACCACCTGAGGCACTAGAGTTCTCTCTACAGGAACAAGAGCTGATAACAGGACATAAAAACAACAGCGTAGCCTATTCCTCCAAGCAAGCGCCACCTACTGACAGGGAAGACATCCTGCACAGCCTTTTCACGGCACCTACTGACTCATTATACAGGGAGTGGTCATATTTCACCCACAGACACCACCTACCGGCTCAGAAACTAAACAAGGTGTGTGAATACCCAAACGAAAACCTAAATAAAAGAAACAACTGATCAACATGGGAAGAAATCAGCGAAAGAACTCCAGAAATATGAAGAACCAATCTGAAAACACACCCTCAAAGAGGAGCCCCAGCCCCCTAGAAACGGACACCAACCAAAATCAGGCAACCAAAATGACAGAAGAGGAATTTCGTATGTGGATCATAAGAACACTCACTGACCTGCAAGAACAACCCAATAACCAACACAAAGAAACCACAAAAAGCCTCCAGGACCTAGAACAAAAGTTCACTAAAGAAATAGACACAGTGAAGAAAAGTTTAACTGAACTCCTAGAAATGAAGAATCAATTGGGGGAACTACAAAATCCAGTGGAAAGTCTCAAGAACAGGGTAGATCAAACAGAAGAAAGAATCTCAGAGATTGAAATAACACCCTCCAACTAAATAAAACAGTAACAGAGATAGAGCAGAGATACAAGAGAAAAGAGCAAAGCCTACAAGCGATGTGGGATTATGTGAAGAAACCTAATGTGAGGGTCATAGGGTTACCCGAAGGGGAAAAAGACAACACTCAAGGGTTGGACAAGCTATTTGAAGGTATAATAGAGGAAAATTTCCCAGGCCTTGCTCAAAATCTGGATATACAAGTTCAAGAAGCTCAGAGGACCCCTGGGAAATTCAATGCAAACAGGAAGACGTCACGACATGCAGTCATCAGACTGACCAAAATATCAACTAAAGAGGCCCTTCTAAGAGCTGTAAGATGAAAGAAGCAAGTAACATACAAGGGAAAGCCAATTCGAATAACACCAGACTTCTCTAATGAGACTTTACAAGCAAGGAGAGACAGGGGCCCCGTTCTCACTCTTCTGAAACAAAACAATGCCCAGCCTAGAATCTTATTCTCTGCAAAACTAAGCTTCATATATGAAGGAGAAATAGACATACTTAGTGAAGCAAAATCTCAGAGAATTGACCAAGACAAGACCAGCCCTACAAGAAGTACTCAAAACAGTGTTACAGACGGAACGTCATAATAAAAACTCACGAATATAAAAACAACCAAAACCCAAAGATTAAAGGCCAGATATTTCAATGGCTCAAGACAGAAATCAAAGCAACAACATCCAACCCAACAGAATGAACAGTAATCTACCTTACCTATCAGTTCTCTCAATAATTGTGAATGGCTTAAACTCTCCACTCAAGAGACATAGGCTGGCTGAATGAATAAGAAAATACAGGCCAAGTATATGCTGTCTTCAGGAAACACATCTAATCTGCAAGGAGGCGTATAGACTAAAAGTAAAAGGGTGGAGATCAGTTTTCCAAGCAAGTGGAAGCCAAAAGAAGGCTGGCGTGGCAGTTCTAGTTTCAGACGATTTAGTTTTTAAACCCACAAAAGTAGTGAAAGACAAAGAGGGTCATTATATAATGGTGAAGGGCAAGTTCAAGAAGAAGAGATAACAATTTTAAATACATATGCCCCCAACTTAGGTGCACCCAGTTTCAAAAAGCAAACCTTACTGGAGCTAAGCAAATGGGTTAAAAGCAACTCCATAATCACCGGAGATTTCAATACCCCACTGAGAGCACGAGAGAGATCCTCCAAACAGAAAATGAATAAAGAAATAATGGACTTAAACAAAACTCTAGGACAATTGGGTCTGACTGACATTTCCAGGACATTCTACCCAAAATCCACTGAATATATATTCTTCTCATCAGCTCTTTGGACATTCTCAAGATTGACCATATCCTAGGACACAAAGTAAACCTCAAGAAATTTAAAAGAATAGAAATCGTACTATGTACCTTCTCAGATCACAGTGGAATAAAAGTAGAAATCAACCCTAACAGAAACTCACATTTCTACACAAAACCGTGGAAACTAACCTCCTACTAAGTGATTACTTCATAAATGAAGAAATCAAGATGGAAATAAAAAAATTCTATGAAGAAAATGATATTGGAGAGACAAGTTATCAAATTCTATGGGACACGGCTAAAGCAGTTCTGAGAGGAAAGTTTATCTCCATAAATGCTTATAACCAAAAGTCAAAAAGATCACAAATAAACAATCTAATGAAACGACTCAAAGAGCTGGAAAATGAAGAACAGACCAGCCCCAAACCCAGCAGAAGAAGTGAAATCAACAAGATCAAATCAGAACTAAATGAAATTGAAAACAGGGAAGCTATTCAGGAGATTCATAAAACAAAAAATTGGTTCTTTGAAAAAATAAATGAAATTGACACGCCACTGGCTAAGCTAACGAAAAGCAGAAAAGAGAAATCTCTAATAAGCTCCATCAGGAACAAAAAAGGAGACATCACAACTGATCCCAAAGAGATACAAGACATAGTTTATGACTACTACAAAAATCTTTATGCACACAAACTGGAAAATGTGGCGGAAATGGACAAATTTCTAGAAACACACAGCCTCCCTAGCCTCAACCAGGAAGAAATAGATTTCCTGAACAGACCAATCTCAAGAGCTGAAATAGAAACAGCAGTTAAAAAATCTCCCTAAAAAGGAAAGTCCTGGTCCAGATGGCTTCACACCCGAATTTTGCCACACTTACAAAGAAGAACTAGTACCTATCTTGCAGAAACTATTCCACAACATCCAGAAGAACGGAAACCTCCCCGACACCTTGTATGAACTGAATATAACTCTGATACCAAAACCAGGAAAGGATGCAACAAAAAAAGAAAACTACAGACCAATATCCCTAATGAATATAGATGCAAAAATTTTCAACAAAATCTTAACTAACTGAATCCAGACGCTTATCAAAAATATAATCTATCACAACCAAGTGGGCTTCAACCCAGGGATGCAGGGATGGTTCAACATATGTAAATCTAAAAATGCAATTCACCACATAAACAGAAGTAAAAACAAAGACCACATGATTCTTTCAATAGATGCAGAAAAAGCCTTTGACAAAATTCAACACCCTTTCATGATACGAACACTTAATAAAATAGGCATAGGAGGGACATACCTAAAAATGATACAAGCCATATATGACAGACCCATAGCCAACATCATACTGAATGGGGAAAAATGGAAAGCATTCCCACTTAGAACTGGAGCCACACAAGGCTGCCCACTATCTGCACTTCTATTCAACATAGTGCTGGAAGCCCTGGCAACAGCAATCAGACAGGAAAGTGGAATCAAAGGTATCTAAATAGGGGCAGAAGAGATCAAACTTTCACTCTTTGCTGATGATATGATATTATATTTAGAAAATCCTAAAGATTCAACCAAGAAACTCCTGGAACTGATAAATGATTTTAGTAAAGTCTCAGGATACAAAATCAATATACAGGAATCAGAGGCATTCATAAACACCACCAACAATCTAATTGAGAACCAAATCAAAGATTCAATTCCCTTCACAATAGCAACAAAGAAATCAAAGCACCTAGGAATATACTTAACCAAGGAGGTAAAAGACCTCTACAGGGAGAACTATGAAACACTAAGGAAGGAAATAGCAGAGGATGTAAACAGATGGAAATCCATTCCATGCTCGTGGATCGGCAGACTCAGCATCATTAAAATGTCTATACTACCCAAACTAATCTACAGATTCAATGCAATACCTATTAAAATCCCATCAACATTCTTCACGGATATAGAGATCGGGCGCGTTCAGGGTGGTATGGCCTTAGACGGCGGAGTCTTCACGGATATAGAAAAAATAATTTTACGCTTCATATGGAACCAAAGAAGACCCCGAATATCAAAAGCAATTCTAGGCAACAAAAAACAAAATGGGAGGCATTAATATGCCAGATATCAAATTATACTACAAAGCTGTAGTAATTAAGACAATCTGGTATTGGCACAAAAATAGGAATATTGACCAGTGGAACAGATCTGAGAATCCTGATATAAAACCATCCTCACATAGCCATCTAATCTTTGACAAAGCAGACAAAAACATATGCTAGGGAAAAGAATCCCTTTTCAGTAAATGGTGCTGGGAAAACTGGATAGCCACTTGTAGAAGGCTAAAGCAGGACCCACACCTTTCACCTCTCACAAAAATCAACTCACGCTGGATAACAGACTTAAACTTAAGGTAAGAAACTATTAGAATTCTAGAGGAAAATGTTGGAAACATTCTCCTAGACATCAGCCTAGGCAAAGAGTTTATGAAGAAGTTCCCAAAGGCAATCACAGCAGCAATAAAAATAAATAAATGGGACATGATCAAACTAAAAAGCTTCTGCACAGCCAAAGAAAAAGTCATGAAAGTAAACAGACAACCTACAGAATGGGAGAAAATTTTTGCATCCTATGCATCCAATAAGGGGCTGATAACTAGAATCTACTTAGAACACATGAAAATCAGCAAGAAAAAATCAAATAACCCTATTAAAAAGTGGGCAAAGGACTTGAAAAGACACTTTTCTAAAGAAGACAGAAGAATGGCCAACAAACATATGAAAAAATACTCAACATCTCTAATCATCCGGGAAATGCAAATCAAAACCACAATGAGATATCACTTAACTCCAGTGAGTATGGCCTTTATCCAAAAGACCCCGAACAACAAATGCTGGCGTGGATGCGGGGAGAGAGGAACACTCCTACACTGCTGGTGGGACTGTAAACTAGTTCAACCTCTGTGGAAAGCAATTTGAAGATACCTTAAGGCGATACAAGTGAATCTACCATTTGATCCAGCAATCCCATTGCTCGGCATCTACCCAAAAGATCCAATGACACTCTATAAAAACAACACCTGCACTCAAATTCTTATAGCAGCACAATACATAATTGCAAGGCTGTGGAAACAGCCCAAGTGCCCATCAATCCAAGAATGGATTAATAAAATGTGGTATACGTATACCATGGAGTACTATTCAGCTCTAAGAAACAACGGTGATATAGCACATCTTATATTTTCCTGGTTAGAGCTGGAACCCATACTACTAAGTGAAGTATCCCAAGAATGGAAAAACAAGCACCACATATACTCACCAGCAAACTGGTATTAACTGAGCAGCACATAAGTGGACACATAAGTACTACAGTAATAGGATATTGGGCAGGGGAAGGGGGGGTGAGTATATACATACATAATAAGTGAGATGTGCACCATCTGGGGGATGGTCATGCTGGAAACTCAGACTTGTGCGGGGAGAAGGGGAAAGGGCATTTATTGAAACCTTAAAACCTGTACCTCCATAGTATGCCGAAATAAAAAATAATAATAATCATAAGTAAATAAATAAACAGAACTGTCAAAAAAATAGAAAAAGAATTTTGTCTGAGCTATTGATAAATTGGCTCCAGGTGAAATTCTAAGTGAATTTTTCTATTAGCAACTATTCAACAACACTGAGGCATGGTAGTGTATATGTTTTAAAATGTAAGTCTTATTACCATTCAAGTATAGATCAGGAGACAACCGTCATTGCAAAATAGTTGGTGACTCATGGCTCCCAAGAGGAGGAGGTACTCTACACCTTGGGAGTGGACGCGTGGGGAAGCTCCGGGCTGGTCAGGAGGAAGAGGGGCAAGGGAAAAACACAAGCAAGAGGCTTTATCATGGTTTCCGTGGGGAGGAATGGGCACAGCAGGGGAAGCAGCAAGTGGGCAAGTTTGAATCAGTTCAGGGCTCTGGGGCCTGGAGGCTGCATCTGGCCTTGAAGATAATGAGGATAGTGGAATAGTGACAGAGTGGAAGAACCCCATGAAGTGGTGGCCGGCATGCGGACTCTGGAGTGGCTGGTTTGCATATGAAAGGGCTGGTTGCAGGTGGCTTGTTTGCTATTTCTAGGAATTATTGTGTCCTGAGAGGGCAGGTCCCTCCAAGCCCTCCAGGCCTTAAGATGTCAAAGCATCAAAAATAAAAAATAAAGTCATGATTACAGTGGTTCACAGCTTGCTATTTTGCCTAGGCTGGCCTTGAACTCTTGGACTCAATCCATCTTCCCACCTCAGTCTCCCCAAAGTGCTGAGATTATAGGTGTGAGCCACCACGCCTGGCCCAGTGACCATATTAGACACTACACTTTATCAATACTAATTTTAATGAATCAATAAAGTCATGATGAATCATATTTTACTCACTATAACTTTTAATTGTACCATTTAAAATTAGTAGTAATTAAATTACAATTGTGGCATTGTGACATAATGAAAAATAAATGTTTGGTCTTTACTCCAGATTCCTGGTACAGAGCTTCTAAAACCCCTGAAATTTCCTGAGTGATAGTCTTTTTTTTATTCATAATAACTTATTTCAACTGTATCTGACTCATAATGGGCCCCTAGACAGCGTCAGGATGGGGCCTGGTTGCCAGAGGGACCATCCATGTGATTAGAGAGCTAATCATCAGTGGTCGATGATTTAATCAATCACGCCTATGGAACCTCCCCAGAAACCCTCAATACTGGGGTTGGAGAGCTTTCAGGTTAGTGAACACATACATGTCCTGGGAAGTTGTTCGCCCCAGCTCCACAGGGACAGAAGCTTCTGTGCGTGGCACCCTGCTGACCTTGCCCTTCATCTGGCTGTTTATCAGTACCCTTTATAATATTCTGTATAATAAACTGGAAATGTCAGTAAAATGCTTGCCTAAGTTCAGTGA
Organism: Mirza zaza; assembly: GCA_008750895.1. Lineage (NCBI taxonomy): Eukaryota > Metazoa > Chordata > Mammalia > Primates > Cheirogaleidae > Mirza > Mirza zaza. The sequence goes on along the minus strand of VSMD01078020.1, from coordinate 33,073 downwards.
GCTGTTCTAACAAACGCCCTGTCTCAACAGCTGTGTTTTGGCTACTCACCCAGCCCTGCCTCCGGCCCACAGCCTCTGGGTTGTTCATTTCTGATCTGACTAACCTTGACATCCTGCTTTCCTTCCAGGCTTACCCTGAAGCCTTGGGCCACCAGCCTAGCTGCTTGCTTCAGCATAGGGTCACCTTTCTCCTCTTCTCGCTTAGTGTCCCATCCCAGACATGACAAGTTTGGGGAGAGATGGTGGCCAGATACGAAGGGGCAGCATCCATTTGGGAGGAGCCTGGGCCTTTGCGGTGTCTGAGACCCCACATCCTTCCCCCACAGGAAGTGTGCTAAGCAGGAAGTGGAGGGTGCTAAGTAGGGCAATGGCAAGTCTCTGCGGAACTAGACAGAAGGGATTAGAGAGGCAACAGGTGTTTTCTCTAGGTTACAGCGGCACTTGTGAAAAACTGGAGTCAGGTAACACACTGGACTTGAACTTCTTACAGCAGAACCACAGGAACCCAGCCCCCCACCCTGGCAGGGTCCTGGGGCTGTTTAAACAGTTGCAGGTGTGGCTCTTACTAGTGGTTTCACGACAGGAGTGGGACAAGCAACCTCCTCCCTCTGCTTGTCATCACGTCTCAGCGTCCTGCAGGCCTCAGTCACTGCCTTGGTGATGCTGAACTTATGCCAGCATTTCAGCCAGAAAGTCTCGGTGGTTTGTGTTTCTTGAACTAAAAGCTTCTGTGCTGTTTTAGGATAATATGTTCAACTTAGAAAATGAAAGCTCTCACCTCGTAATTTTTTCTTCTGAGAACCAGCACAGCTAAACTGTGAGCGTCCTTTCTGCAGGCTATAACTGAAGGACTAGGATGGTTCATCGGCTTTTATTGAGCCCCATGTGTCTGGCTCAGAAATTAGGAGCTTGTAAAAGTTATTAGTTTTGAACTAAGAGGCCTTAACTTGCTTGAGGGAAATTTTAATTTAGATGTAACCTTCCAAGTCGCAGACTTACAGTTTGCCACGCCTACCTTACAGATACTTTTTCTGAACCTGATAATAGTGGAATGACTATTGAACATAGGGCAGAATATAATTTTCTAAAAGTCAAAGCATTTTAGCCACTTCACTGTGAAATGTAATTCTCTCAAAGTCATGGTGATGCTTAAAGGACGTGGTTTGCTGTTTGGTGTCCTTCAAACTGCAAATCATAAGGGTGCTGAGGTATGTGATTGAAGACTGGCCACCAGAATATGCACATGAAATTCAGGCAATTAGTTGCTTTTGGAAACCCCCAAGCTAAATACACAGTAGAAGCCAGTCAATTGGTTAAACGTGGTACCCTAACAGTGGGCCTGGTGCTGCTCTTAGCAACGGAGATAAAAAGTTTCTGCTGCTGAGGATCTTAGGCAGAGTGAGTAGATAAGTTAACAGCAGTTACTGAAAGGGGCAGTGAAGAAAATAGAATAATGTGGCAGAGAATGGGTGTTACTGATTTAGCTAGGAGATTCAAGTTAAAACCTAAGTAAAGATCCTTGTTAAAAACTTGGCCCAGCACAGACAACCATTAATGCTACCCCCTATGTTCAGTAGAGCTGGATTAAGAGGTGGTCTCTCTGCTAGCTGTGCAGTTGCCCAGAGCACTAAGAAATAAGAGGAACAAAAACATTGCTAGAGGAATTCAGCAAAGTGTAAATCAGTCCTCCCAACATATGGCAAGAACTTCTCAATGAAAATATTACTAGAAGCTGCTGTCAAAGCTGAGCTGTCTCTGAAGAATATTCCCACACAGTGTGCTGCAGCCTCAGCCTGCCAGCTTGGGAAGTGGTAAGGCAGGGTGTTTACAGGGAAGGAGATATTTATTTTACCTAAGTATTTAGTCCTTTTAATATGCCTCAGGAAATTCATTTTGTATAAAGAAAACTGAAGAGTGAACATGAGCTCTTACCTCTCAAGGTCTCTCCTTTAGGATGGGCCCAGTGTTAGGAAAAGCAGACCCAACACCCAGCTCAAAAGACAGTAAGAGTAGCCACTTACCAGGCCAGTTCCACAGTTTTCTGGAACATTCTGAGATAACTTACCTGGATGAAATCTTCCTTCTTCCTCATCCGCAGAAAAGATATCTTATAGTCTGTTTCTTAAGAAACAAAGAAGGTAGTAATTTTTACTATTTTTAAATGCGGAAAACGTGAATTTAAAAATATGGCAAACAAGAGAGAAGGATTGATGGAAATAGTTTCAACTTTAACATAGTGATTTTTAACCAGTAGTCACTAGGAAACTAGTCATTAAATCTGTATTTGTTCCAGGTATAGTCCTAGTGACTTTCCATGTATTTTATTGCCATTTTTCAAAAGAATATAGATTTTGTGATGAAATATAAATTCATCTAATTATATAACTGAATCCTGTCCTTGTACATTCTTTTGAATGCATGTATACCAAAAGCAAAACTATCACATGGGAGTCAGTCATGTTTATGTAAGTGCATACATGGGCAAACACTCAAAAATTAAAAGGTCTTGAGACTCAGGTGAATGAAAATGATTGTGCTTACATACATGCTAAACATTCTTCTAGAAAACAGAGCAAAAATTCTAAGGCCTTCATTTTGATATAATTATGTTTTAATATTTAAAAAGAAAATTTTATTAGCATAAATTTAAACCTTTGTAACTTAAATTTTAAGTTAGGATTCAGATTGGGTCAGATTGACCTTTTTACCTAAATCAAAAACTGTTGATAAAAATGTGAGAATGAATGTATTTCCTGTAATATGATGATGTACATACCCAGGGTTTATAATGCAGCAGTGGAGGCAAAGAAATGAATTTCAACTACCTGGATACACTAGTTTCATAAATCCCTTTGCCATCGCCTCAAGAAGTCAGAGTTTTTACCTGGTGGTGTGACGAAAACTAGCATTCCGATAGTGTCCAAACCTTTTTTAGTGGTCTTGTCTTTACCGGTTGCTACAGTTCCCCCTGACGAGTACTATTGGGCAAGAGAGTACTAGGGCACCAGCAAGGGAACTGTGGCTGGGTTTCAGGCAGAGTACTTAGTCCCTGTGGGTAATTGCAGCCCAATTTCTGCCTGGTAATCAGTTTCAATTGCCATGGCTTATTCTCTCTCTGCTTCTTGTTTATTGGCCCAAATAACCCCTGATAGCTAAGGCAGTCTCAGCTTCCAATTTTATTTTTGATTAAAAAATTCGTATTGGAATATGCATGCCCTAAATGCAAACATTTTCAGTATAGCATATGACAAATTGGCACAAATACACACTCATGTACTCATCATCCAAATCAAGAAATGGAACAATATTAGTACTCCAGAAAGCCCCTCCTGATCACTCTCCCAACTCGTTTTCCCACAGGAATCCACTAATCTGACTTATAAAGCCATAGATTAGTTCTGTCTGTTCTTGAACTTTGTAAAATTGGAATCACACAGTGTGCACTCTTTGTGATGGCTTTCTTTAGCTCAATATTATGTTGGCAAAATTTGTTCATGTTTTTGCAGTTATAAGTTAGTTCATTTTCATCGCTGTTTTGACACACACCAATTAATGTATCCATCTGCTGTGATAGACATTAGCGATATTGCCAGCTTCAGGCTATTTCAAATAGCACACGCCTTTTGGAGCACATGTGGACACATTTCTACTGTGGACATCGAAGACTGCGATGGCTGGGTCATAGGAAATTGTATGCTCTATTTTAGTAGATATTCCCAAATAATTTGTCTAAAATGCATGTATGTATTTAAACTGCGCACCATGAGAGTTTTAGTTTTTCCATGTTTTTCCCAGCACTGGCTTTTTCATTTTAGTTATGCTGAGGGAACTGTAATGGAAGTATTGTAGTTTTACCTTGCATTTCTTTAATAACAACTGAGATTGAGCACCTTTCACATATTTATCAGCTATTTGAATATCTTCTTTTGTGAGGTTATGTGTCTTGGCCATTTTTCTATTATTTTGCTTTTTTAAATTTCACTACCTTTTTGGGGATTCTCTCTTTTTTTGTGGATCCCATATCTTCCTCATTCTTGGTTTATCTCCATGTATGGTGGAATACATCCTTCAGTAGCTTCCAGGAGGTCAGCCTCCAAGAGGTCAGCCTCCAAGAAGCGCCCCCCCCCCCCTTTGTTTTGTAAAGCTGTGGGAGGTTGTGAGGAAAGGTGTTCAGTTGCCTTGTTTGTTTTTGTTGAGACAGAGTCTCACTCTGCTGCCCTGGGTAGAGTGCAGTGGCATAATGCTCACTGCAACCTCCAACTCCTGGGCCCTAAGCCATCCTCCTGCCTCAGTCTCCTGGGTAGCTGGCACTATAGGCACACAACTCTTGGCTGGGCTTTGTTTTTGTTTTTGTTTTTTTTTGGTAGAGTTAGGTTCTCATTTTTGCTCAGACTGGTCTCGCACTCTGGACCTCAAGCGATCCTCCGGCCTCTTGACCTCCCAGAGTCCCAGAGTGCTAGGATTACACATCCAGCCTTTTTTTTTTTTTTTTTTTTTGTGAGGCAGAGTCTCCTTCTGTTGTCCCAGCAGCTAGAGCACCTAGAGTGCAGTGGTGTCACCATAGCTCACAGCAATCTCAAACTCTTGGGCTCAATCCTCCAGCCTCTGCCTCCAAAGTAGCTGGGACTACCGGTGCTTGCCACTGCACCCAGCTAATTTTTCTATTTTTAGTAGAGACTGGATCTCGCTCTTGCTTAAGTTGATCTCAAACTCCTGAGCTCAAGTGATCCTCCTGCTTCAGCCTCAAACTTTGTTTTTTCTTGTTGAGTCTTCCCTTGTCAAATAGGTACTGTAAACATAGTCTCTCTTATTTTGAGGGAGAGCATAATTCTTTCAATGCTATCTTCTGATATTCAGATATTCCTGATTTTATTTTAGTTCAATTTTTAAGTCTTTTTTTTTTTGAGACAGAGTCTCACTCTCTTGCCTGGGCTAGAGTGCTGTGGTGTCAGCCTGCCTCACAGCAACCTCCAACTCCTGGGCTCAAAGTGATCCTCCTGCCTCAGCTTCTCGAGTAGCTGGGACTACAGGTGCGCGCTACTGTGCCTGGCAATTTTTTTCTATTTTTGGTTGTTGGGCTAATTTATTTGTATTTATAATAGAAACTGGGTCTCACTCTTGCTCAGGCTAGTCTTCAACTCCTGAGCTAAAGCAATCCTCCCACCCCGGCCTCCCAGAGTGCTAGGATTACAGGCATGAGACACCACGCCCGACCGTATTTATGTCTTTTCCTTAGTGATCGGTGCCTTTTGTTCTCTTTATTTTTATTTTTTATTTTTTAGTAATCATTATCATCTATTTAATGTTTACAGTTCACAAAACAGTTTCACATTATCTTATTTAATCCTCACAACAAACCCCAGAAGGAATTCTTTTATTTTTTTTTATTTTTTTATTTTTTTAATTATTTTTTTTTTATTTCGGCATATGATGGGGATACAGATTTTAAGGTTTCAATAACTGCCCTTTCCCCCCCCTTCCCCAACAAGTCTGAGTCTCCAGCATAACCATCCCCCAGACGGTGCACTTCTCACTCATTACATATGTATCTACCCATCCCCCCTTTTGTACTCTTCATACTCTCTGATAAATGTTTTCCCACTATAAGGTCATACCATATTCTCCTATATTATATTCTAAAAACCTTTATTGTTTCACTTTTCATATTTAGATTGGCAATTCACAAGGAATGGTATGTTTGCATATGATTTGAGTAGGGCTCACATTTCATTTTTCCTCCTTTATTGATATGCAATTGAAATAGCACTATTTATTGAAAATATCATGCTTTCCAATATTCTGCAGTGTCTCTAATCATTGATCAAATGTTCATATGAACATGCGGCTGTTTGTAGAATCTCTATTTTTTCCCATCAGTTTATTTGATATTCTTGTATTGATACCTTGAATTGGTATCAGATAAATTTTGGTAGTGTAAGTCCTCCAACTATCTCCTCCTTCTTTTTCTACATTTTCTTAGCTATTTTTGCCTTTTATATTTCCATAAGTTTTATATTGACTTTTAAATTTCCATACACACACACGAAAACAACTATTGGCATTTTGATTGAGATTGCATTGAATCTGCAGATAAATTTGGTGTTTACCATAGAGACTCTTTCATCCTCAGGCATAGTACATTAGCTTCTCTCCCCAATTGATTTAAGTTTTACAAATTTCATGTCAATAATGATTTTTATACATTTTTGTGTAGGAGGATTGTGCATTTTTATTAGATTTATTCTTAAGTTTTTAAAGTTTTCTTTATTGGTTGTTACAATAGCCTTCTATAATTTCATCTACAAAATTCTCGCTGCTATAAACAAAATATAGGTTTGGTTTTGGTATAATGAGTTTATATTCAGCGACCTTATAGGAGTTTATGTTGTCAATCTAAAAGGAAGAAGCTGAAGTAAAATGAATATAAAGTTCATTTGGGTTGCTTTGCAGAATGTTCTGGAGAGCAAAGGAGAGCCTCATGTTTTTAAAGAAAAAAGGATGAATCAGGAGAGGGGCAATTAATAAAATTGTTCATAAAGAATTCTCATTGGTTTACAGAAATAACATTGATTAGTGATTGGCTATCCATTGTTGAGAGCGTATGGCATTTTATGTCTACTTGGCTTCAGTTAGTTTAAAGCCTACATAGCAAGTGGCTTCAAGGGTAATTATTTCGCTCAAGTGGGAGTGAGACACGACTGTGGTTACATTTTAAATGCCTTTCTGGGCCTGATAATTTAAAGGAGCATGCATTCCTCAGATAAAATGCTTTTTTGTTTCCCAATATGTAGATTCCTTTGGATTCTCTCTTTTTCTCTCTCTACATATGTGTGTGTACACACACAATTCTAATTCCTAATTATTAATTAATTTCCTTGACTTATTGAACTGGCTGGGACCTCCAGTACATAGTGGATTCCTTAAATCATCCTCAATTTCAGAAGGTAACATTTCACTGTGAAGTATTATGTTTGATTTAAAGTTTTATTTTGTTTGTTTTTGTCAGACTAGGAAGTTTCCTTCTACGTCTAGTTTGCTAAGAGTTTTTTAAAATATTAATAGTTTTTGAATTTCATCAAATGTTTTTAATAAATCTCTTGAGATGGTAATATGATCTTTCTCATTTATTCTGTTAATGGTATTAATTATTATAGTGATTGATTTCAACTATTAAGCTACTCACACATTTCTGAATTAAACTCAATTTAGACACAGTATATTATCCTTTTACGAATGTCACTAGATCCATTTATTATGGAAGAGTTCCATATTTTATGGAAGAGTTTTGCTTGTTTATGAGTCGAATTGGCCTGCATAGCAAAGGGCTCTGGTGGCCACACCGTATCTTCTTGGCTTACCCCAGATTTCAGCTGCATCTGTGGTGGGCGCTGCGGAGGCTGACAGCTCAAATGCATGCAGAGTATCTTCTGGAATTCTCCCCACAATCTTCTTTGACACCTCAAGAACACCCTTGGCCAACAGATAACCCTAAAGTGTGAAAGAATCAAGGATGCAATTGAGATGTGGGCCTGGGCTGGGGTCTCATAGGAAGGCTTGCCTGGAGAGGAATCCATTCCCAAGCTCTCTTGGTGGTTAGTGGTAGCATTCCTCATGAGCTGTTGGACTGAGGGCCTCAATGACTCACTGGCAGTTGCCCTGAGACTGCCTTCTTGTCATGTGGGCCTCTCCAGATGGCAGCTTGCTTAATTCATGTATGCAAGCCGAGAAGGCCATAGTCTAGTAGCAACTTTTGCAACCTAATTATGAAAATGACATCTCATCATTTTTGCCATATGCTATTGCTCAGAAACAAATCACTTGGTCCAGCCCACACTCAAAGAGAGAGAATTCTACAAAGGCATTTTTATAGTCTGAATTGTGTCCTCTCTAAAACTCAAACCTTAACCCCCAGTACTTCAGAACGTGGCTGTATTTGGAGATAGGGCCTTTAAAGAAGTGATTGAGTTAAAATGAGGCCATTAGTGTGGGCCCTAATGCAGCTGGGCAGTTTTCCTTTTAAGAAGAGGAAATTTAGACACACAGACACCAGGGATGTGTGGGCACAGAGAAAAGACCATGTGGAGATCTACAGAGAAGGTGGCCATCTGCAAACAAGGAGAGAGGTCTCAGAAGAAACCAACCCTGCCCACACTTTGATCTTGGACTTCTATCCTTTAAAATTGTAACAAAATAAATTTCTGCTGCTTAAGCCTCCCAGTCTGTGTCATTTGTTATGGTGACCCTAGCCAGTGCACACAGGTGTGAGTACCAGGAGGTAGGGCTTGTGCTCTCATGACTGTTGCTACAAATCACTGACTGAAATCAAATTGACAAAAGTTAAGTGCCTGGGAGAGCTTCACTACTACAGGGACTACTACCAGCCTGGAATAAAGATGTTTAAAACTAACTCTCAGGCCCCTATAAGTCTCTATGAATAAGCAATGGGCTGAGAAATCCTACCATGTGTTGGAAGGGGAATACCATGAACAACCACCGTTCCGGGTCACTGTATGCGCTGACACTTCTGTATGGTGTGGGGAAGTTTAGAACACCACCACAAAGGAGAAAAAAAGTGTGTTAACTATAAAGGCCTAAGAATAATATGAAAATGAGACTTCTTATCAGTGACACTATGTACCAGAAAACAGAAGATCAAACTTTTCAAAATTCCAACTGGAAGTAAGTTGGACTTAGAATTCTATACTTTTTCCAATATTTAATGAAAGTGTCATTCAAGAGACAGAATGAAAACAAAAGTATTTTCAAATGTGCAAGGACTTCGACAATATAACACCCACAGACTACTTCCCCACATCCCCCAAATAATTTCTGGATGACACACTCTAGCAAGAAAAGTGGATCCAAGGGGGAAAATATGAGATAAAGAATCAAAAGTGGACCTATAGAAACAAAATAAAAACCTCATGATGTACAAATAGGCAACCCAGCCCACCACCATCATTGTCAGCACTTGTGTAAATATCAGTAAAACTTATTTATAATCCTAAAGGGAGTGTGGGAAAAGGGTTGGATATCGTTAAAACCTGACACTGAAATCCCAGATGATATACATAGAGGATTAGTCAGAGCAATGGAGATATGGGGGAGAGTAAAAAGAATAGCCCCATGATGCTTTCACTTCTCTCAAGGACAGAAGGCAGTCCCAAAAGCCCTGTGAGGATTCAGGCTACAGCTATTTTAAAAATTAGACTTTATTCTTTTAGAGTCTTTTTAGGTTCCCAGCAAAACTGAACAGAAAGTACAGAATTCCCATATGTCTCCTCCCCAGACCTTCCCCACTACCAGCACCTCTTCCAGAGTGGTACATTTGTGAAAATCAAAGAACCTACACTGACACATCATTATCACCCAAAGTTCATTGTTTATATTAGGAGTCTCTTGATGTTGTACATTCTATGGGTTTTGACAAATGTGTAATGACAGGCTTCCACCATTATAGCATCATACAGAGTTGTTTCACTGTCCTAAAAGCCCTCCCCCACCCCAACCCCTGGCAACCACCGATCACTTTATTATCTCTATAATTTTGTCTTCTTCAGAATATCATATAATTGGAACCATATCCTATGTAGGCTTTTCAGATAGGCTTCTTTCATTTAGTAATATGCATTTAAAGTTTTTCATGTATTTCTGTGGCTTGATAGCTCATTACTTTTGAGCACTGCATAATATTTCACTATCTATATGTACCATAATTTATTTATACATTCACCTATCAAAGGAACTCTTGGTTGTTTCCAACTTTTGGCAGTTATGAATGAAACTGCTATAAACATTTATGCGCAGATTTTGTGTGATCGTACATTTTGCAGGCTATAATTTTTTCATCTTTAATCCATCTCTAATTTCATATTTAATTTTTTCATCTTTTGCCTTGTTTAATCAAGCACAGTGGCTGGTAAAATTTGGCCTAAGAAGTAGAGCTATAAATCTAGTTTCTGCTATGCCTCCTCAACAAGGTAACTATTCTAAATGTTAGCAAAGTCAATAGGAAAGTTGAAAGAATCATGGAGGAAATGTATTTAATCATATTATCATATTTCATCATATTTAATATTTAGTCATATTTAATCAATATTTACTCATATTGTCCAGAGTTTATTGTACTTGGAAATTATTAGACTAAGACTAGCCAGTAAGTACAGTCTAGATGCAGTCACTGACTTCGCTGTGATCGCACAAGACCTTCAAGTATGCTGCGGCTGCTTTCAACCATAAATAGTTTCAGCTGTAGTTATGTAAGAAGCAGTGAGTAAATGGCTTACACAAATACTTTTGTAAAGGGTGGACAGCTGGACCACATGGTGGCGCCCAAGATATTTTAAATTCAAATCCTGGCGACAAGTGAGCTCTGAAAACCTGAGACTGGTAGACGAGTACAATCAAAGCCCACAGATACCTGGAGAAGAAAATCCAATGTATGTACGTAAGAACAGTCGCCCCTCCTTCCGCAGGCAGAGAAGGGAAATACTGACAGTGGTGAATCTGTAACAGAGGGAATGGCCTGGGGAAAAAAAAGGCAAAAGTATTTTCTGTGTCTTTAAAACACCCTCCACTCCTTTTTGAGAACTAAAACCTGCATCCCTCTCTCAGGCCAGTGGTTGGGAAGGGCAGGGGAATGTCTTTTGTTATCTGCGCTACAGGAGATGACTCTGCCCTAACTTGGTGGATGGAGGTCCTGGGCAGAGGTCACCCGATTGTCTTCAGAGGAGATGGGACTGATCAGGATCATCAACTGTAGTTGAAAAACAACTGGCTGAAGCTGAGAGCCCACTCTTTAAAATCTCTGTATTTCTGCTTATTAGGAGGACGATGGCATTTTAGACAGGAGTCTCTTCATTTGCTGGCAAATTAATAAATCTCTCTTTCTTTCTCCTCAAACTATTTGTCCTTGTTCTTCTGATGCAGGTTCAAGGGCAAGTACAGGGCTTTCTGTAACATGTTTCAATGAAATATATACATTCTTTTAAAATATCATCCTTCAGTGATGATTATTACAGGTTAAACATTTTAAAACTTCTCAAGGACTTCGTGATATCTTTTATTTTATTTTTACTTATTTTTTGAGACAGAATCTCTCTCTGTTGTCAGGGCTAGAGTGCCATGGCATCAGCCTATCTCACTGCAACCTCAAACTCCTGGGCTCAAGTGATCCTCGGGCCTCAGCCTCCCCGAGTAGCTGCGACTACAGGTGCGAGCCACCACACCTGGCTAATATTTTTCTGTTTTTCTAAGTTGACCGGCTAATGTTTTCTATTTTTAGTAGAGATGGGGGCCTTGCTCTTGCTCAGGCTGGTCTCAAACTCCTGATCTTAAGTAGTGGTCCTGCCTCGGCCTCCCAGAGTACTGGGATTACAGGAGTGAGCCACCTTACCCCTCTTTTATTTTCTAGTTTTCCTCATGTTATTCTTATTTGCTACCACACCTGTGCCAGCTCTATACCCCCCCCATCAAAATCTCATAGAAGACCCTGCCTGCCATATGCCACTGTCCCTCCTCAGTATCAAGTGAAGAACCTACCTGGCACAGAGATTAGCAATTGGTGGTGTTTGGTTCGTGGTGTTGAAAATGCTGCTTTTCTGTTTTTCATTTTGTTTGTTTTCCTTTTCTGGTGATTCTGAAAACATTTTTTATAATGTTTATTGATGTGACCTGATTTGAGAAAAATCTAATATCTTTAAAAATCAAAACTTCAAAAACAAAACATTTATAAACTGGGAGTCTACATAAGAAAAGGGTTGTTGATAAAATTTTTACTGAAAAAATTCTTTAAAATATTAAGCTTCTCTTCCAACTGATAACTGAGCGTTTTCACTTAAGGCTAGATAGAGACGAGGGACTCCTCGTGGCCTTGACCTTGTCTGTGGTTCTTGGGCAGGTGGTGGGCATCCACAAGAAGGTGGCCCGGACCATTGGAATTTCTGTGGATCCAAGGAGGCGGAACTAGTCTACCAAGTCCCTGCAGGCCAACATGCATGAGCTAAAGGGGTATCGCTCCAAGCTCACCCCTTCCCCAGGAAGCCCTTGGCCCCAAGAAGGGAGACAGTTCTGGTGAAGAACTCAAACTGTCCACCCAACTGACAGGGCTTGTCATGCCCATATGGAATCTCTACAAGAAGGAGAAGAGCAGAGTTATCACTGAGGAGGAGAACTTTAAGACATTTGCCAGTCTGCGCATGGACTGCATCAACGCCTGGCTCTTTGGCATATGGCAAAAAGAGCCAAGGAAGCCACAGAACAGGATGTTGAAAAGAAAAAATGAAGCCTGTTGGGGACTTTCAATAAATCAGGAGTAAAAAATATATACATCAGGCTCCCCGAATACATTGTTATATTTAATTGAGTTTAACAAAATTAGACTTACATGTAACTTTGCAGTGACACCCATAGTACACATTTGGAAGATGCACCAAAACTGGTAAAGTGAGTCCTCCCCAGTTTTCAACAAGAGGACCCAGCCCAAGCCTGTTCAAATAGGGCACATTCAATAAGATAAACAAATATTTTCTTCAGTAATAATTAACTCTATGGGTTATTAATTCATGGCTTAAAAAAAAGAAAGAAAAAATAAATCAAGGCTTTTCAGTAAGAATAGCCATTATGAAAATAGGTTTAAGTGAAGCTATTTTAAAATTTATAATTTGTGTTGCTTACGCCTGACTCTAGTCACATGGAGTGACACAACACTGAGTCACAGTGTGACTGACTTCTGCCTATCTTCCTTCACAGTGGGTTTGCAGAATGATAAAGTACTTCAAACTTTTATCTTTGATCCTCAAATAGGACTCAGTTGCCTTGAAGTGTGGTAAAAGAAGATATTAACAGACATTCAAGGAGAAAGGCATTGTTGCCCAGCTGAAATATAGGGGTCCCATCATTACTTCACGTTAATAATTAATTTTAAGCTAATTGATAACCATGAAGGTAAACAAAGATGGTTTGTAAAGTTAATATTAAGTAATACCAAGGTAGTATTTTGTCTTCCCCTAACGATGTGTTGCAGCAAGTGTTATAGTGGGTGGTCCCGAGCACAAACCGAGCAGCACACTGAAAGTCGGAGAATCAAAGTTTATTTGCTAGTGGGCTCAGAGGGGCCTTGCCGCCAAATTCTGAGCCTTGTCTACCTGATTTTTCCCACTTTTATTAAGTTGGGGTGGTCTGAGGGTTTGGGTATCAGGTGTGGGTTAGTTGATGTGTCGGGTAATAGGTTAGTATTATGTTGATGCACCAGGCAATAGACTTAGTTTTATGCTGATGCCAGGCAATAGACTTGTTGATGGGCCAGGTAACAGGCTAGTACTATGCTGATGTGAGTCTTTTGTGAGGGGTGGCGGTCTCTGGTGCCGAATGCACCAAGTAATAGATGGGGGTTTCCTTTATCAATGAATGAAATTAAAGCATTGGCATAATAGGATTTTAGAACTAGAAGGAACAGACTTTCCTACCAAATTTTAAAGATTTGACTCATATAGGGATTGTCCGTGTTCTACAAATAGGCTTAGATAAGATCTATAAAGATCTAGACAGTGCCTGAACCAGATGTCAAAATTTGCAGTTCAGTATTTTTACCATCACGCCACGCCCATTTCAAATTGCCCAGGACAGACATTTCTTTCCATAAAGTATTTAATCAGCTATTTTTCAGCTGGGAGTTATATTATTTCATTGTATCTGTGTGCTGGGTGGCTTTGCACACTGTTTTTCAACAATTGGAGTGGATACAGTTACAATTAATAATTAAACCAAGCTTTCTGGACCTACATGTAGATACAAAAACCATTTTATTTCTGATCTATGCTACAATCACGACAGTGGCCTGTTTTTGTCTTACTTGTTAAATGCAGCATTATGACGTTTTATATCTCAGTCTTAAGATATGTATAAAAATAATAGGAGGAATATAAAATGTAGTAAATAAAGCAAAAGTAGACATTTGTGAGTGGAAAAAACACAAACTGTTTTTTCTCTGCTCTCACTCCACAACAATCAACATAGAAGACTTCTGTGAGCACACATGTGGGAGTTTTCCCCCTACACAGCAGCAAGATATCAGTTCTACAGCGGACACCGCTGGGTGCCCTCCAATTCAGTTCTAACAGTATCTACCTGGAGATAGCATCAGATCCCACAGGTTAAGGGCTCAGTCTCACAAGACTGCCCCTTACTTTTGATGCCAACTGCAAGCCCCCAGGTTGTTTTGCCTGTGCTTTTGACTAATTGGCTATAAATTGGGGTTCCCACAAGCTCCTCCATGGGTTCGATTAATTTGCTACAGTGGCTCACTGAACTCAGGGAAACACTTAAGTTGACCAATTTATTTTAAAGAATATTAATTACAGGCCGGGCGCGGTGGCTCAAACCTGTAATCCTAGCTCTCTGGGAGGCCGAGGTGGGTGGATCATTTGAGCTCAGGAGTTCGAGACTAGCCTGAGCAAGAGCGAGACCCCATCTCTACTATAAATAGAAAGAAATTAATTGGCCAACTAATATATATAGAAAAAATTAGCCGGGCATGGTGGCGCATGCCTGTAGTCCCAGCTACTTGGGAGGCTGAGACAGCAGGATTGCTTGAGCCCAGGAGTTTGAGGTTGCTGTGAGCTAAGCTGATGCCACGGCACTCACTCTAGCCTGGACAACAAAGTGAGACTCTGTCTCAAAAAAAAAAAAAAAAAAAAAAAAGAATATTAATTACAAAGGATTCAGATGAAGAGATGCATAGGGTGAGGGGGAAGGGACACGCCACCCACCAGGAATCTTTACATGTTCCTCTACCTGGAAGCTCTCCAAGCCTTGTTCTTGGGTTTTTAAGGGGGCTTCATTACATAGGCATGATTGATTAATTCACTGGCCATTGGTGATCAACTTAACTTTCAGCTCCTCTCCCCTGCAGATGGGGGGCAGGGAAGGATTGGTGGAGCTGAAAGTCCCAAACTCCAGCATGCCTTGGTCTTTCCAATGACCAGTACCAACTCCCTCCTACTCCCTACCTCCCACCCCATTCCCACAAGCTACCTGGGAGCTGCCAACCATCTGTAAACTCATTTGCTCATTAGCATACCAAAAGACAATTACCTCTTTGGAGATTCTAAGGATTTTAGGAATTAGATGCCAGGAAGTGGGGAAAAGACCAAAAATATATTTTACAATATCACAATTTGAATTTTAAGAAAATAAAAGGTAAAGAAAGTCTGTTTTGAAAAAACAGTGGTTTGTTACAATTTGGCTTAATGTTTTCCTTGCTTTCTCTTTTTTCTCACATTTTTCTGCATTGTTTCATATATTTTTTACGAAAGCTACACAATTATTTTTTAAAAAGCAAAGTCTCTTATGTCAATGGAAAAAAAAAAAAGCCAAACTCTGTAAAATAATTTTAAGGGATTTACTTTGAGCCAAATTTGAGGATCATGACCTGGAGCCATGGCCAAGAAGTCTTGAGCAAGTGGACTCGCTGTGGCTGGGTTACAGTTCGCATACATTGGTTTGGCCCAAAAAGATGGGCCCTTTCGAAGTAGGGGCTTACAGGTTACAGGTGGATTTAAAGATTCTTTGACTTATAATTGGTTAAAGACATGAAGCTTTGTCTAAAGGCTTGGAATGTTTTAAGATAAAGAGCTGTTTATCAGAGATTAGCCACCGGACATAGATTTGTTGTGTAAATTGAGGACCTGCAGGTTTGTCTTGCATACTCTCAGGCCTCTTAATGGGTTACAAAGGATGTCCCCCAGAAGGGAGGGGGGCATGATGAGGCATGTCTGACCTTCCTGCTCCTGGCAGGCAATTTAGTTTTAGGATAATTTTTTGGCCAGGAAGGAGTCCATTCAGTTGGCTGGTGGGGGGTGAGCCATAAAATTTTATTTTAGTTCACACTTAGAAACATTTACTCTAAGGCTGCTTCACACCTGTGAACTACAATGCTCACCTCCCCACCCCCATGGGCTAACTGAATGGACCCCCTCATGGCCAAAGGAACATTCTAGGGCATATTCAAAGGAATATTCTATTCTGTTGCCTGCCAGGAAGAGGGAAGTCAGACATGCTTTATCATGCCCCTCTCCCTTCTTGGAGACTTCCTTTGTAACCCATTAACAGGTCTAAGGGCATGCAAGACAGACCTGCAGTTCCTCAATTTATGCATCAAATGGTGGCTTATCTCTGTTAAACAGTTTATGTTAAAACATTCCAAGTCTTTAGACAAAGCTTCATGTCTTTAGCCAATTACAATCTACAGAATTTTTAAACCCACCTATAACCTGTAAGCGCCCCCCCCCCTTCAAGATGGCCCTCCTTTTTGGGCCAAACTATTGTATGCCTCCCACGTATTGATTGATGGATTTACCCATAACTCCTATCTCTAAAATGTATAAAAACCAAACTGTAACCCAGCCACAGCGAGTCCACTTGCCCAAGGCCTCTTGGCAGTGGCTCCGGGTCATGGTCCTCAAATTTGGCTCAGAATAACTCTCTTTAAAATTATTTTGCAGAGTGGCTTTTTTCCGTTGACACACCCAAGAAGAAATCAAGGAAATTAACTCATACTCAATAGAAACTTCCAAATATGAAATCCTGTGTCTTCCTCCCACCCCATTTCTTATTCATTCGCAGAAGAGCAGAATCATGATGGTTTACATAACGATAGAATTCCTATTTGTTTTTTTCCTCTCCTAGGAAGGAAGGTGCTTTGTGATCCATTATTTGTTTATATCTAAGAATTCATTTTGATATGGCTTGCTTTTGATTTCTCTCCTTTGTTTTCTTTCTCCTCTTAATAGTTTATTGTCTAATCCACCTGATATTAGGTTTTATATTTGATTATTCGTGAAGTATGCCAAAAACAATGACTGACATTTTTTCATTAGATTAAGTAAAGAAAGTTGGCATGTAAGAAATAGTAAATCTTGAAATTTAGGCACTATGGCTCATGCCTGTAATCCCAGCTATTTGGGAGATTGAGGTGGGATGATTCCTTGAGGTCAGGAGTTTGAGATCAGCCTAGGCAACACAGGGAAACCCTGTCTCTAAAATAATATAATAATAATAAATCTTAAGAAATGAGAAAATAGCAGGCTGGGTGCAGTGGCTCATACCTGTAATCTTATCACCCTGGGAGGCTGAGGCAAGAGGATTGCTTGAACTCAGGAGTTTGAGATCAGCTTGAGCAAGAGTAAAACCCTGTCTCTACTAAAAATACAAAAATTAGCCAGGCATGCTAGGTAGACTGAGACAGGAGGATCACTTGAGCCCAGGAGTTTGAGGTTGCAGTGAGCTACCATGACATCATTGCATTATAGACCAGGGTAACAAAGTGAGACTGTCTCAAAAAAAAAAAAAGAGAGAGAGAGAGAGAGAGAGAGATTGAGAGAAGATAGTGTAAGTCCACTTGAAGTTTTGGTTCTGAGTTCTATACATTCCTGGAGTCCATTTTCCCACCAAATCTGACCAGATGGTATAGTGATCCCAGTTGGCTCACTTGGATCACATCGCCAGGCCACTGGGATTACTGAAAACACAGCACAGTTCAACATAATAAAAAGAAACCCTTTTACAGTCTTCTGCATGCTGAATACTCTATGTTCTTGCCTTTCAGAAGGCATGACAACTGCTTGGAACACAGAAACGTATCAACACCTTCATATTTGCTTTAGGACTCAGAGCTCCCCCAGGAATAGCAATTGCAGATCCTATAATAATATTTTATCTTGTGTAAGGCACAAAAGCACTCAATATTCTCTCCCTTTTTGTTTCCTTTTCTGTGAAGAGATAGACATGGAGACCCAGAGAAAAGCTTGGCCTGGAGCTGGCATGGGATGCAGATGTGATGTGTGGGTAAAATTTTCAGAATGAGTTTTCAGCAGCCTCTTGCTCGGGTGGCTGGCCCATGGTGGCAGCCCACCATCGGTAAGGCTAAGTTTTCAGGACTGCCCAGGGTGAGTGCAGAGGAAGGGATCCCAGGGAGGGTGAAAGACCAGGTTAGCTAGTGACTTTTATGGGTAGTTAGGACTAAGTAGTAACCAAAGAGTTTGGAACCACAAGATATTTGGGAGTGGTTAATCAGTCACACTATCCTTAGAAATGAAATAGGTGAGTAGCTTTTGTTGGATCTATTTAACAGCAGTAATTTAAGTCTTTTTCCAGTTATCTATTTTTGTGTAACAAATCACCTCAAAACTTAGTCAATTGTAACAACAATCATTATCTTGAACAGCTCTGTGGGTGGTTTTTTTTCTTTTTTGTAAAAGACGTACAACATAAAATTGACTACTTTAACCATATTTAAGTGTACAGTACTGTAGCATTAATTACATTTACAATGTTGTGCACCCATCACCACAATCCATTTACAGAACTCTTTTCATCTTCCAAGGGTGAAGCTTTATACCCATTGAACGCTAACTTTCCATTCCTCCTCCCCTCACTCTCTGGCAACCACCCTTCTATTTTCTGTGCCTATGAATTTGCCTATTCTAGGTACCTCATATAAGTGGAATAATATTTATTTTTTTGTGACTGGCTTATTTCATTTAGCATAATGTCTTCAAGATTCATCTGTGATGTACCATGTGTTAGAATTTCTTTCCTTTATAAGGCTGAATAATATTCCATTATATGCATACACCACATTTTGCTGAATGGATAAATCCATTTATCCATCAATGGACATTTGGATTGTTTCACCATTTGGTTATTGCAAATAATGCTGCTGTGAACATGGGTGTACACATATCTCTTCAAGTCCCTGCTTTCAATTCTTTTGAGTATATACCCAATGTGGAATTGCTCAATCATATGGTAATTCTATGTTCAATTTTTTGAGGAATCACCACACTGTCTTCCACAGTGGCTGCACTACTTCACATTCCCACCAGCAATGAACCAAGGTTCCGATTTCTCTACATGCTCACCAGCACTTGTTATTTTCTGTTTGTTGATTGTTAATGGGTGTGAATGTGGGCAGCTCTTGCTCGGGTCTCTCAGGTAGTCAGGTGGTGGCTGGGGCTGAGATGGCTGCCATAGCTGGGGCTGGTGGACAGTGCTCCCTGAATGCAGCCCCTCCATGTGGCTAGTTCTGGCTTCCTCACAGCACAGTGATCTCAGGGTAGTTGTACTTTTTATATGGCTCTTGGTTTCTCCCAAAGGGAGTATTCCAAGAAATAGGAAGTGGAAGCTGCCGGTGTCTTAAGATCTAGGCCTAGAATCTGGCACGAGGTCACTTTCAGTGTATTCTTTAGTGAAGCTCTCAGAAGTCTGCACAGTTTCAAGGGAAGGGGACATGAAGGGTACCTCCCAAGTGGAATAATGTCAAAGAATTGATGGCCTTCCTCAGTATGCAAGACCGAATCATCGCAGTGGGGAATCATGGTCTTTCATGAAGCTGAGTCACAGACCTGAGGTATGTTGGTTGCAGAGGATCCCAGATCCTCCTGAAGAAGTTCCCTATGACATGGCTTCTTGTGCACTGCAGTTTGCTTCCAGGTCTTCCCTGAAGAGACAGACATTCACTAGAGAAGGGGAGATAGTCATCCTTGTAGTGTGCTACTTAATATTGGATTTTGAGTTAGCACATGTACTTGGATACTCAGAATGCCTTTGTTTCTCTTGCTTAAGGTAGGGGCTTCTGGATAGTAGAGGACTGTAAGAGTTGTGGCCCAAGTTCTCACAGTGGGCACAGCAGGTCTGCAGACAGGCTAGTGGTTATTCCCTCATTCCTAAACGTGTCATTGGAATAGATGTCCTCAGAAACTGGCTCCTGCCATGTGGGGTGAGGGCTTTTATAGTTGTACAAACCTGGGGGAAACTTCTTAATTAAATGAATAAACCCAAAGCCACTCACCACCCCTGAAGGGATGAGTCACCACCAGTGACTTGGAAAGTGAAGAAGTGCTGATTCTGATCACAGCCCCACTGAAAGTTGCCTAAATAGCCTGTGAAGAAGGCAGCTGAGTCATGGGGAAATCACTGTGGATTTACAATGATCAGGTTGTGGTTCCAATGGCAAGTCCTCATGTTAATTGTGGCATCTCTACTGGAGCAACTGGCCACAGCTTCTGGCATCTGGCATGCAGCTATTTATCCAGAAAATGTTCTTTGTGACAATTTGCAAGGAGCAGGCACATATCAGCGCTTTAGCTCTTTGCATAGCCTTGTAGAGCAATGGGTTATCTTGATGTCCTAAGGAATGTCACCTGGTTCTTTGCAGATGTGACATCATGCTTTACAGACTGGGTTAAAAAGAAGGGAAAGTACTATAGTTAAACATTTGAATACTCATATGGGATTGTTATAGAACTTTTAAAACAGAACATGAACCTTCAAAACACTTTTGTCCCCACACTTGTCTTTGTAGACCTCTCAACCGCCTCTCGCACTCTTGGCCACTCCTGGGTCACGAAGCACCCTTTTCCACTGTTCTCAGCACACATGGCCCTGCTGGTTTGCTTCCTGGGATACCAGAGGGTCCCTTGTCATTCTCCTCCACAGGTTGGTCTTCAATGTGGCAATTATATGTTGGGGTTCTTCAGTGCTTAGTACTAAGTCTCCCCATCTTGCTAATTTCATCCAGGTCCAAGACACGATGACTTTTAGTGTACAGAATTTGCCAATAGTAGACATTTTATTTTCACACTTTTTGCACCCAGTTCTGTATGCTCTTCCTAAGTTTGTGGAATCCATCATCTTTGAGGCAGAAATCTCCTCTCCTGTAGAAATGTAAAGTGTTGTTTCTCCAGCCTTCTCTGCAGGCTAGGTTTGGACACACAACCAAGACACTGCCACGTCTTTAACGGGCGTGGAGGGACCTACAGTTCAGTGTGTTGCTCTAGAGCAACAGTGGCACTCGCCAGATGTGCTGTAGACCCAGACGGCTAGAGCGCCGATTTGTGGACGAATCATTTCCTCTTGACACTGTTTAAGTAACAGGAAAAAATAATCTGATCAAAAATATGTCTTGAATGTTTATAGCAGCACAATTCACAATTGCAAAGGTGTGGAAACAATCCAAGTGCCCATCAATCCATGAGTGGATGAATAAAATATGGTACATGTATACCGTGGAGTACTATTCAGCTATAAGAAACAATGGTGATAGAGCACCTCTTGTATTTTCCTGGATAGAGCTGGAACCCATTCTACTAAGTGAAGTATCCCAAGAATGGAAAAACAAGCACCACATGTACTCACCAGCAAATTGGTATTAACTGATCAGCACCTAAGTGGACACATAGGAATTATACTAATCGGGTGTTGGGCAGGGGGCAGGTGGGAGGGGGGCGGGTATATACATACATAATGAGTGAGATGTGCCCTGTCTAGGGGATGGTCACACTTGAAGCTCAGACTTGTGGGGGGAGGCGGGGCAAGGGCATCATTTGAAACCTTAAAATTTGTACCCCCATAATATGCTGAAATAAAAAAAAATCTTACTTAGAAGTAAGAACTGTGAAGTTCAAACAGTTCAAACAATTTGGGGTATGTTTTGTGGTCATAGGAGGTTGTTCCTGAGATGAGTAAAGACTGGGCCAGAAAAATTCTGTGTTTAATACATTTTATGTTTTATTTTTTCAAATTTTAAAAAGAGAAAATGTATCTTGTATATAATTTACCTTTACATAGTATATAAAAGTAAATGTACACATTTACTTTACAGTTGTATCTAAGAGTCATACACATTTACTTCTATATGCAAGAGTATATAAAGATAAATGGATAGTTCGAACAGAACAATAAAATGAGCATGTACATTTTCAACATTCAGGGTAAGATGGTGAAGGTTACCAGTATCTCAGAGGTTCCTTACAGGTTCCTCTCAAGAGGTTGCTATATATCCTAACTTCTATGTTAATAATTCCCCTGTTTTTCCATATAACTTTACCAACCATATATGAGCCCCACGTAATAAATGATTTTGTTTTGAAAAATTGAGTTGAGAGCACAAACCAAGCTACATAGGGAAAGAATGACATTGTCCCTATTATACAAAGATTTTCGGGAAAATAAAAGCTGGACAAAGTCTCTTAGTCATATCACAATCTTCTTTTTTTTAGCTTAAGGAAGAAGATTATAAATGTTAGTGTTTTCTTTTCTTTCTTTCTTTTTTTTTTGCCAGGGTGTTGCTATGTTGCCCAGGCTGGTCTTGAATGCCTGGACTCTAACAATCCTGTGACCTCAGCCTCCCAGGAAGCTGAGATTACAGCCCAGGTGTCTCCCTACCTAGCTAGAAATATTAGTTTTCTAATATAGTTGCTCAGTGCTCTAAATTTCTCTATAAAAATCCTGTAAATTTCTCTCAACGTGTTGCTGAATCTGTATGCTACAGATTTTGATATATTGTGTTTTCATTTTCATTTACTTAAAAATGTTTTCTTATTTTTTTTGAAAAACTTTGACTCATGGGTTGTTTAGATGTAATAATTGGAGATTTTCAAGATATCTTTCTGTCACTGATTTTTAGTTTAAATCTATAACGGTCAGAAGATAAACATATGGTTTCAATTCTTGTATTTTATGCCCAGAATATGGTCTATTTTGGTGAATATTTTATGTGCACTTGAAAAACATGTATTCTGTTGTTGAGTGGAATGATTTATAAATGTCAATTAGGTCCAATTGGTTGATGGTATCAGTTTTTCTACATCTTTGCTGATTTTCCATCTACTTGGTCCAACAATTGCTGAAAGAAAAATATTGACATGTCCAAATATAATTGTGGGCTTAATTTTTTTCTTTCAAGTCTCTTAGTTTTTTTCTTTTTGTGTTTTACAGTGGTTTTCGTAGGTGCGTATCTTCTTGGTGAATGAACACTTTTATTGTTATGTATTGTTCTTTTTTGTCCGTGGTAATTTTCTTAGTTCTGAATGTACTTTGATGTGAATTTAGCCACCCTAGTTTTCTTCTGGTGAGTGTTTGGTGTTTCCATGGTATATCTCTCCCATCTTTTACATGTATCTCAGTACTGTTTTGGTTTGCATTTCTCTTATAATGGCTGACATTGAACATCTTTTTGTATATTTAAGGACCATATTTATATCTTTGTGCAAATTGTTAAACTTGTATCATTTGTCTATTGTTTTTCAGGGTTTTGGTCTTTTGTTCCTTCAGTTTTTAAAGAATGTTTTGTATGTGACACCCTTTAGCTGTGACATATACTATAATATTTTCTCCCCATTTGCCAATTGTATTTTAACTTTGTTTATGGTGCCTTGAATTGCTGGAATAATTCCCACTTGGTCATGGTGAATTGTTTTCGTAATGCGGTGTCATCTATAAATACTTTATTTTGAAATTTTGCCTCAATTTTAATGTGAGATATTGATTTGTAGTTTCATTTTTCAATGTTATACTTGCTTCATAAAAAGAATCAGGAAAATTTCCTTCATTTGTTCTGGAACAATTTAGAAACTACCTTATCTTTGAAGTTTTGGTAGAATTTCCCTCAGAAACAATCTAGGCTTGGTGCATTTCTTATCTTCAGGGTGGCTGAAAAATTAGAAGAGGTCACAATTTTGCAATAGCTAAGCGGGGTTTCTAAAGAGTTCTTATCATCTGTGAAGACTTGGGTAGCTGGGATATGTTTGGCATGGGGAGTTTATATGATGTGTTTGGGGAGGGAAGTTGGAAGAGGATCACTTGCTGGGAAGGGCTGGGAGGAAGCCTTATCCATGGAAGGGTTAGACCCTAACCCTAACCCTAACCCTAACCCGAAGACCAACCCTAAAAGCAACACCAGAGCCTAACACACAAGCCCCCTATGCCCCAACTCTATCGCTAATGACCTAAACTCAAAACCCTGACTATAAACCCTTAACTCTAAGCATAACCCCTACCCATACCAGGCCCAACCCTAATTATTAACCCTAACCCCAACCTAAAACCAACAGGAACCCATAAACCAAATAATAACCCTAAGGCTAGCCCAGGACCACCTAAACCTGAACAACATAACCAAACACTAAACCATTAACACTAACACTAACCCCTAACACATAACCCTAAACCCTAACCTTAAACCTAACCCAACTAAAACTCTAACACTAACCCATAACATCTAAAGACCATACCCTAACCCTAACATGTACCCTAATCCTAACCCTAAAACCATAACCCTTAAACAACATCACAAAAATCACTATGCCTACCCCTAAGTCTAAACCCTAACATGAACCCAAACCTAACACAAACGCTACGCCTAACGGAAACCCCAAACCTAAAGCCAACCATAACCCTAACTGTAACATGAACTCTAACCGACCCTAACCCAACCCTAGCCCCACACTAGCCTTAACCCTAAACTCTTATACCTTACTGAAACCATAACCACAATGCCCCAACTAAACCCAACACCTACCCATAACCTAAACCTTAACACCAACCACAAACCTGACACTAACCCCTGAGCACAATACATAAACCCCTAACGCTAACCATAAACACCTAAACCCTAACCCCAAAGCCTAAACCATAACCCCAACTCTGATCCCAATGATAACCCTAACCACTGATCCAAACCCCAACCCCAAACGACCCGTACACCTAGCCCCTACCCTCTACCTTAACCCTAACTGTAACCCACACCCAACTCTAACCATAACCTCAATCTCTACCCCGATCCCTAACCCTAAACCCTAACCCAAACCTAACCCTAAAACCCTAACGCTAACCCTAACCCCCAACGCTTAACAGCAAGCCCTAAGCCCTAGCCCTAATCCTTAACCCCTAACCCTAATTCCAGGCCACACAGCACCCTAACTCCAAACCAAACCCCAGCCTCCTAATCCCAACTATAAACTCACCCTATCCCTAACACCTAAACCATAAACCTTAACTTTAACTGAATTCTAATGGAACAACAAAGTTAAACAGATATCCAAGCTTGATTTTTAACCTGATCCGATTTTCAAGTAATTTGGAACCGTAATTCACAATTTCACCTGATTCCAAATGTTTTTCTTTATCCCTATTTTCAAATTCTCCCTATTGTAACCTTGAATCAAGTACCAACTCTAACCATTAAACAGAACCCAACCTCAATCCTAACCATAAACCCTAAACACTAACAACCCTAAACCCTAACAACCCTAAACCCTAATAACCCTAAATCCTAACAAACCTAAACCCTAACAAGCCTAACTCATAACAGTTAAACCTTATTATTTTTATTTTTGAAACAGAGTCTCATTTTGTTGCCCAGGCTAGAGTGGGTGTTGTGGCATCAGCCTAGCTCACAGCAACCTCAAACTCCTGGGCTCAAGCGATCCTACTGCCTCAGCCTCCTGACTAGCTGGGACTACAGGCATGCGCCACCATGCCCGGCTAATTTTTTCTATATGTATTGGTTGGCCAATTAATTTAATTTTATTTATAGTAGAGACAGGGTCTCGCTCTTGCTCAGGCTGGTTTTGAACTCCTGACCTCGAGCTAACGACCGGCCTCAGACTCCCATGGTGCTAGGATTATAGGTGTGAGACACCGTGCCCAGCCGATAGCAGTTAAACCTTAATGCTTAACCCTAACACAAACCCAATACATAACCCTACCCCAACCCTATATCGTAAACATAATCCACCCCGAAATCCAACATTAACCCTAATACCTAACGCTAACCATGTAACACTAAGCCCTAAACCCAACCCTCAACACTAACCCCCAAAGCCTACATCATGAAGACCTTAAACCCCTAAACCATAACCCCCTAAAACAACTAATGCTAATCCCCATTCCTAACCCTAACATTGACCACTAACCCTAAACCTACACCCTAAACGATAACCCTAACTGTAACACCATAACCCTAGCACACTAAAAGCCTAACACCATAAAACCCTTAAACCCTAAGCCTTCAAATCCTAAATCCTAAATGCTAACCCTCAACCCAAACCCTAAGCCCTCTAACGCTCTAACCATAACTCTCTGACACAAAACCTTAAACCCTAACCTCTAAACCCTAACCTCAAAACCTAACTTCTAACACTTAGCCCCCAACCCTAAACTCTTAAACCTTAACCCAACCCTTAAACCCTAACCCTCTAACCCTACCCTCTAAACCTAATCCTATAACCCTATAACCCTGACCCAACCGAAAACCTCTAATGCTAACCCAAACCTGAACCAGATCCCACCCCTAACCCACTAACCCTCTAACCACCCTCTAAACCACTAACCTTCACCCTCTAACCCTCTAACCTCCTAACCCTAACACTAACCCTAACCCAACCTCTAAGCCCAACTGCAAACCCAATGCCATCTTAACACTAAACCCTAAAAAAAAACCCAAACCCCTAACCATCAACCATAAACCCTAAGCCCAACCCCAATCCCTAATCCTTAAACCTAAACCCATAACACTAATCCCTAGCCAGAAACCCTAACCCTAAACTCTAACCCTTAAGCCATAACCCTAACATAATTTTAACTATACTACAAAGTTATTTATATCTACATTTGAATTTTAACCTGACCTTATTTTCAAGTTTTTTTGGAACCCTCTTCACATTATCACCTGATCCTGAATTCTGCTCCTTTATCCCTAATTTCAAGCTCTCCCTAATGTAACCATGACTCAAACACCCTAACCCTTAAACCTAATGGAATCCCAACCCTACCTAAAACCTAAATACTAACAACACTACACTATAACAACCCTAAAATTGAATAAGCCTAACCCTTAAAAACTTAAACCTTAACCCCAAACCCAAACCCTAACCACAACCCTAAAAACTAAATCACAACCCTACCCAACCGAACTCTAACCGTAACACCTAATGCTAAACCTCTAACCCTGCACCCTAAAAACAATCCCTAACCCTAACCTCAAAATCTTAAAGCTCTAAACCACTAAACTCTGAAACCCTAATGCTAAACCCGTAGCTCTAAAGAGCTAACGCTAAACCCAAACAATGATGACCTACACCATAAGTGATAACACCCAAACCCTAACACACTAAAATCCTAACACCATAAAACCCAAAACACTAAACCCAAACCTTCTAGCCCTAATCCCCTAACCCTTACCCCTAACCCTCTAACCCTAAACCCTAAACCTAAATCTAAACCCTAACGTAAACCTCTAACCCCTAATCCTTAACTCATACCTCACCATGACCCCTAACCCTAAACCTGAACCCCTAACCTTAAACCCAAAACTCTAATAAAAAACCCAAACCCTCTAACATTAACCATCTAACCCACTATCACTACTTCTATAATCTTCCAATCTTAACCTCCTAACCCAAACCCTAAACCCCTAAAATTAACCTATAACCCAAACCCCGAACGCTAGCCCCTGACCCTGAACTCTGAACCCAACCCTGACCCCACCCCTAATGCACTAACCCTCTAACCCACACTCTAACCTCTAACACACAACCTTTAATCCTAACATTCTAACCCTAACTGCAACCCTAACCCTAAAACCATAACCCTAACCACTAATGCCAAACCCTCACCCCAAAACTTTACCCCAATCCCAAAACTTCACACTCAGCCTTACACTCATCCACACCACAATGCCACCCTGACCTTCACCCTCACCCTAAACCCTAACCTCAACCCCTAAGCCAGACTCCAATCCCAGCCCCATCCTAACCCTAACCCCTAATCCTTAATCCTAAACCCTAACCCAAACACCTAACTCTTATCCCCTAACCCTTTACACTAACCCTAACCCTAAACTCTAACCTGTAACCATAAACTCTAATCCTGACTTAATTCTAACTGCACTACTGTTCCGGCAAGTGTTACAGCGATTGACCAGGGAGAGAACTGAGTGGCACACAGAGGGTCAGAGAATCAGCTTTCATTTCGCCGGCGGGCTCAGAGGGGCATGCCACCAAATTCTGAGCACCTTTTCTTTATTTCTCTCCAGTCTTAGACATTTCTTAGGTCACACACAACCAATCAACTATGAGCATGCACCACCAAATTATCCAATTAATGGTGGGATTAGTAGGATAAGCCGTCAGCTTCACTGGTATCCAGTCAGCAGTGGATTTTGCCTCAGGGCACCCAGGCAGGGGCATTTCCATATAATTACAAAGTTAAAATTGTATCCAAATTTGAATTTTAATGTGATACTATTTTCAAGTCTTTTGGAACCACAATTCATATTTTCACCTCACCCCGAATTCTATCACTTTTTCCCTATTTGCAAGTTCTCCCTAATGTAACCATGAAGCAAACACTGACCCAAAGCCTTAAAACTAAACCAACCCCAAATCTATCACTGATACTCTAAATACTAAAAACACTAAACCCTAACAACACTAAACCCTAACAACCCTAATGCTTAAGCCCTTAACCCTTAAGCCTAACCCTAACCTCAAAAACAACCACTAACCTTAAACCAACCCAAAACACACTGAACCCCAAACCCAACACTAGCCCTAACACCCAAAGGTAACCCTGATCCTAAACCCTAAATCAAACTGACAAACCTAATACCCAAACCCTAAACCCTAAAGCCCTGAACCTCTAAAACACTAACCCTAACCCTGACCCGTGCCCCTAGACCCTAACTCCAACTACTGATCCTACACCTACACCCTAAACAGTAACCCTAACCCTAACTCCCTAACAACCTAACCTAACACATTAAAACCCTAACACCCTAAACCCTAACACCTTAAACCCTAAACCCTAAACCCCAAACTTTAAACTCTCTAACCCTTAAACCTCTAACCAGGGGTCCTCAAACTTTATAATCAGGGGGCCAATTCAATGTCCCTCAGACCATTGGAGGGCTGGACTATAGTTTAAATAAAACTATGAACAAATTCATATGCACACTGAACATATCTTATTTTGAAGTAAAAAACTAAATGGACAAAAATACCTGCTTGTGGCCCACAGGATGCAGTTTGAGGACGCCTGCTCTAAACCCTAAGCCACTAAACCTCTAATCCTCTAACCTTAACCCTGACCTTAAACCCTAAACACTAACCCAAAACCCATACCCCAGCCCTAACTCCTAACATCTAACCCCAAATCCTAACATCTAACACCACCGCTAACCTCTTACACTTAACCCCAACCCTTAACCCTAAACCCAACCATTAACCCCTAACTCTAAACCCTAACCCTAACCCCAAACACTAAACTCTAATTCTAAACCCTAAACCTAAACCCTACCTTCCTATAACCTAAACCCTCTAACCCTCTAACTCTAACCCACTAACCCTAACTAACCCCCATCCCAAAGCTCATAACCCAAAACCGTAATACCTAATGCTAACCCCCTAACCCTGAACCTTGAACCCGACCCTGACCCTAGCCCTAACCCATTAAACCTCTAAACACCCTTTAACCCTTACCCTCTAGCCATCTAACCTGCTAACCCTAACCCCAACCCTAACAACCCTAAAAACCATAACCATAACCCTAACAACCCTAACCCTAACCCCTAACCCTCACCTCAACCTCTTATGTCAAACCCTCATGTGAACGCCTCAACCCTTACCCTCATGCCATCTCTGCACCCCGATCTTCACCTTCACCCCCACCCAAAACCATAAACCCTAACCCCCAACCCCTAACTCCAACCCCAATCCCAATCCCTAACTACAGCCGTAACCCCAACACTAAACCCTAAACCCTAACCCTAACTCATAACACTAACCTTAACTTTAATATTCTATCCCTAACCCTAATATTCCAACCCTGGCTTTCAAACTTTAACCCCCTAAAACTCTATCCCTTACCCATCCTTCACCCAAATCCTAACTCTAACCCAGTATCTCTAACCCTAACTCTAGGCCTATCTATAGCCCTCATCCTAACCCTAAGCCTCCAACACTAACTCTAGCTGCCTAATCCTAAATGTAAGCGTAGCCCTCACCCTAGCGTTAACCTCCTAACCCTATTCTACCACTACCCCATTCTCAACCCAACCCAACCACAATACCGCTAACTCTAACCCCTTAATCTTATAACTCTAATGCTAACCTCTTAATGCTCCGCTAACTCTAACCCCTTAATCTTATAACTCTAATGCTAACCTCTTAATGCTAACCCTGCTGATAGGGAAAAGCCCCTGCCCAGGGGCCCTGAGGCAAAAATCCATTGCTGATTGGATACATGTGAGGCTGATCCTACTAACGATAGAGAAACCCCCGACGGGGGCCCTGAGGCAAAATCTACTACATTGAAAGCTTATGGCTGATCCTACTAATTAGATAATAGTTGATTGGCTGTGTAAATGTATAAGACTGGAGAAAAATAAGGAAGCTTTGCTCAGAGTTTGGTGGTGTGCCCCTCTGAGCCCGCCGGCGAAATAAAAGCTGATTCTCGCACCCTCTGTGTGCTGCTCAGTTCTTTCCCTGGTCAATCACTGGTTATTTGCCGTAACAGTAACAATAACAGTACCTCAACCCCAACCTCTATCCTACCCCTCACCCTAGCCATATGGTAAGCCATAACAAAGAAAACAAAAGCATGACAACATGAGGACATAGAACTACACACCAATGTTTTTTCTCATCATATATGTGTACTTTTAACAAAGTAATAGTACAACTACTAACAGTCATTCTTCAGTAATGGAAGAGGATTGGTTTTTGCACTACTTCCATTGCCAACATTCTAGCATTTTCACGTCCTGCTGACAGTCCTGTGCAACCCATAGATTTGAAAAGTTGGTCCTTTATATACTGAGATTTCACATCCCCCAAATGCTACATTTTATCCTTTTTAGGTTGTGGAGTCAGAACCCTTCAATATAGAGAAAACCAAATATATTTATTTTTTAAAATTATGCATATAACTCGAGCCACACTGTTCAAATCCATGTAGTTTAAAGTTCAACTGTACAACACGTTGAAGAGATTATACACCACCACTAAGATGCCTTTATCCAAGAAAATAAAGAATGGTTCAACATGCTAAAGTTATCTATGTAATACACCATATTAACAGAACAAAGGAAAAATATCACATAATCATATAAATTCTTACAAAAAGAGGTTTAACATCCTAACTCGGATGCCTTAACATACTAACACCCTAACACAATAACACCCTAACCCTAACACACTAACAGCCTAACAGCCTAACACTCTAACCCTGACAGTCTAACCCACAACCCTGACACTGTAAACCCCTAACTACGACAACCTGACACGCCAAATCCCTAACACACTAACACCCTAACACCATAACCCTAAGACTCTAACACCCTAAGCCAGACACTCTAATGTGCTAAAACCCTAAGCCTAACACCCTAACACCCCAAGACCCTAACCCTAAGCCTAATACCTTAACATCCTAACACCCTAAGCCTAAGACCCTAACACCCTAGGTCTAACACTCTACCACCCTAAGCTTAACACCCTGACACCCTAAGCCTAAGACGCTAACACCCTAAGCCTAACACCCTAACACCCTAACACCCTAAACCCATCTTAGGGTTAAAGCGTTAGGGTGTTAGGGCTAACGTGTAAGGGTGTTGGTGTGTTTGCAGCAGGGTTTTAGTGTGTTAGGGTTAAGGTATTAGATGTTAATGTGATCAGGTGCTTGTTATAGGGTCCTAGGGTTAGGGTGTTAGGGTTTAGGGTTAGGGTGCTAGGGTTAGAGTGTTAGGGTGCTATGGTGTTAGTGTGTTAGGTGTGTTATGGTTAGGGTCTTAGACAATAACACCCCAAAACTAACACCCTAGCGCCTTAAGCCTAACACCCTAACACTCTAAGCCTAACACTCTACCACCCTAAGCCTAGCACCATAACACCCTAAGCACACTAAACCCATGTTAGGGTCAAAGTTATAGGGACTTAGGGTAAAGGCGTAAGGGTGTTAGTGTGTTAGCATTAAGGTTTTTTTTTCTTTTTTTTTATTTCGGAATATTATGGGGGTACAGATTTTAAGGTTTCAATAAATGCCCATTCCCACCTCTCCCCACAAGTCTGAGACTCCAGCATGACCATCCCCCAGATGGTGCACATCTCACTTATTATGTATGTATATACCTGCCCCGCACCCCCCTCCCACCTGCCCAATACCCTACTACTGTAGTACCTATGTGTCCATTTAGGTGCTGCTCAGTTAATACCAATTTGCTGGTGAGTATATGAGGTGCTTGTTTTTCCATTCTTGGGATACTTCACTTAGTAGTATGGGTTCCAGCTCTAACCAGGAAAATATAAGATGTATTATATCACCGTTGTTTCTTAGAGCTGAATAGTACTCCATGGTATACATATACCACATTTTACTAATCCATTCTTGGATTGATGGGCACTTGGGCTGTTTCCACAGCCTTGCAATTATGAATTGTGCTGCTATAAACATTCGAGTAAAGGTGTCTTTTTTTGTAGAGTGTCATTGGATCTTTTGGGTAGATGCCCAGCAATGGGATTGCTGGATCAAATGGTAGATTCACTTGTATCGTTTTAAGGTATCTCCATATTGCTTTCCACAGAGGTTGAACTAGTTTGCAGTCCCACCAGCAGTGTAGGAGTGTACCTCTCTCTCTGCATCCACGCCACCATTTATTGTTTGGGGACTTTTTGATAAAGGCCATTCTCACTGGAGTTAAGTGATATCTCATTGTGGTTTTGATTTGCATTTCCCGGATGATTAGAGATGTTGAGCATTTTTTCATATGTTTGTTGGCCATTCTTCTGTCTTCTTTAGAAAAGTTTCTGTCCAAGTCCTTTGCCCACTTTTTAATAGGGTTATTTGATTTTTTCTTGCTGATTTTCGTGTGTTCTAAGTAGATTCTAGTTATCAGCCCCTTATTGGATGCATAGGATGCAAAAATTTTCTCCCATTCTGTAGGTTGTCTGTTTACTTTCATGACTTTTTCTTTGGCTGTGCAGAAGCTTTTTAGTTTGATCATGTCCCATTTATTTATTTTTATTGCTGCTGTGATTGCCTTTGGGAACTTCTTCATAAACTCTTTGCCTAGGCTGATGTCTAGGAGAATGTTTCCAACATTTTCCTCTAGAATTCTAATAGTTTCATACCTTAGGTTTAAGTCTGTTATCCAGCGTGAGTTGATTTTTGTGAGAGGTGAAAGGTGTGGGTCCTGCTTTAGCCTTCTACAAGTGGCTATCCAGTTTTCCCAGCACCATTT